>OX439395.1:14612882-14817500 GCA_949319315.1 Zelleria hepariella
CTGCTTCGTAGACCAGAACACATAATCGGCTGAATTATTGTTGTTCTGTTGTTTACAATAATGAAAAGAATACTGTTTTATAGCCGCAAACGAAAAATCGCTACACAAAAATAGCTCAGTTTGCTACAAAATGTAAAAAACTGTGAAAATTTTGAATTTCCCGCCACGTTGCTATCGTCCACCCTTAACTATAGTTTTGTTTTCCCCAGTGCGGTGCGGTACCCAAAGAGGCGTCCGTGTGTCTTCTTTGCGGACAACTGGTGTGTCTGAAACAGGCGTGCTGCCGACAGCGGCAGGTCTGCGAGGCTGTGCAGGTGAGTCATCATCATCATCATCATCATCATCATCATCATCATCATCATCATCATCATCATCATCATCATCATCGTCATAATCATCATCATCATCATCATCATCATCATCACGGTTTTAAGTTGTTATTTGAGGCTTGGAATGATTGGAAAATTGTACTTACTTACATGTTAAATTTTACGATTAATGCAATTATTGGTACGGAATATTTACGCACTAAGCATCACATCAAAATTAAAGAACACAATGTAAAAAAAATATATTTGAGGTATTATTGAAATCTAATGATATAATGGTCATATACCTGTATCTAGAAAGGGGACAGGCTTAATTTCACGATTGCTGGCATTGAAGATTTACATATTTCAGGTATATTTTTATTATATCAAAGTGTTTTTAGGGTCAGCCCGGGAAGCACAACTTCAAGATAAACGTTTTATCCCACTATCGGGTAGCGGCATCTCGCTTTACGCGGTGAAATAAAGCAAGATGGCGATAGCCGATAATGGGATAAAACTTTAATCGTGACATTGTGCTCCCCTAGCAGGTACCTACAATTTCAATTTGAATACCTATTTATCTGACAGTTATTGCTTTACAATGTAATCTGCAGTTAATTTATTACAAAATACTGAACACGAGGAACACCCTAAAAACGTGAGGCACCAATTTATACGAAAATGCCCAAGAAGGTATTTTGAACTTCAAGACAATAAAATTTTAACTGCGCATAAAAATGAGCGCATATCAAAGTTATCTTCGTATTTATTTGTCATTGTTAAAACAATAGTTTGTGAAATGAAACATTGACTGGAACAATCCGGCGTTTGTATGTATGTATGTATGTATGTATGAATGTTCGTTCGACGATAACTTGTGTAGTCGGATCGTCATGAAATTTGGTAGGCAGGTAATTGACGCCAAGAGAATTTTTAAGTTCGAACATGAGCCAAATCGGTCGAGGGATTGCTGACATATGGAGTCGCGAGTTCATAGTTCGGGGCGAACCACTAATAACAATAATTTTGAAAATAAAAAAATAGTTCCAAGAAGGGTTATTAACAATAACATTTGTGCGTTATTCCCAGCACGCGATGGAGTGTGGAGGCGGCACCGGTATCTTCCTAGTGGTGACCTCCACCTACATAATAGTGATCAGAGGACGGCGCGCCTGTCTGTGGGGCTCGCTCTATCTGGACGACTACGACGAAGAGGACCGCGACCTCAAGTGAGTTACAACTGATATTTCGGAGCGCGGGGTAAACTGTAGGATGGGGGACCGTGCTTCAGCCACGATCCGTCGAGGTAGGTGGCTCGCCATCATCCACATGGTCCGGCGAGGCAGGTGGTTCGCTTTCATCTCCAAACATTCTCTGGACAGGCTTATTTGGGTATTCAGACACAATGAAACCACAAGTGGATTTTAAGAGATATTTATTTGATTGGAAATTATTTAGATTTAGTTTCATTTATTATTGTATCGACTTATTTTTGTTTTAATCACTCATTTAACGATAATTCGTTCACAACACTTCATTTTAACTTTTTTAGTTAATTTAGGCCCGGTTTCTGAGTTGAGAATTTTACTAAGCAAATACTTACGTATCGCTCTGTCGCGCTCTTTTGTGAGAAATCTGCAGAGACAGGACGATACTTACCCATTTGCTTAGCGAATTTCTCAACTCAGAAACCGGGCCTTAGAATAATAAACACTTTTCACTACAACGCATTGCAAGCGCGTCCGCGTGGAAGACCGAATGAAGACTGCCCCAAAAATGAGCGCTACCTGCTATTTATAACACTTCCCCTCCGGTCTACCACGCGCCGTCGAATGGCGTGATTCGCAGGTGTTCGTTGTTTTTGCCGCTCGAGTCAAATCAGCGCCACGTGACTTCCGCCCGCCGACAGATAGGTATTGCCTATTATTGTCTTTGATAAAACTTTTGGGTTGCCTGTGGACATGGCTTGACGTTCATGTATTCTGTGGTTGTCTTTAGTTGTCTTTAGTCATCTGTCAAATCTGACATCGTTCGACGCAACGTTGCAATCGTTGGAACCGTTATGGGTGGTTGCGCCGAACGGTGGCAGACTCTATACGGTATGTCAAATAATGTTGGATTTAGGATGCATTTTTGGAGGAAAAGGATTTATCTGAGCGGTAAAATTGTGAATGGCGTCGTTGTTGTATTGGTATCCTGAAAAATAAAAATACGTTGGACCGGAATCGAACAGTTTTAATGGTGAAAATCCCTAACACAACCTAAAGACTGGCGTCCAATAGAGGCGGATCGGGTCGGGGCGCATCGCAAGATCCGCCTGCCTGCATTTATAAGAAACAGCGTCCATTAGCGGCGGACTATTGCGCTGCGGTCCGCCCCGCTACGATCCGCCGCTAGTGGACGCTGTCAAATACGGGCAGGCGGATCCCCGCGTTGCGGCCCGGGCGGCCGATCTGTCGCTTATGGACGTCTAGCTTTATGAGCCGTTTTCAACTGACTGATAAAAGCTGATTATGAATGCTCGATAGATGTCGCAAATAATACGGCTGTCAAATAACGCTTTTCCCCACAGATTCACAGATTAGAAAAAACTTGTACTAAAGATACACAAACACCACAGATAAGAATCGGGCCTGCAATGTTCAATCGGTAAAATTGCCGTGTCATATATTTGCCATAATATATTTCAGGGTGGTGCGGGCGGATGCATCCTCGTCCTCGTCTAAAAATGCCAAGCTGATAAGGCCATTTTCATTTAATTGTTATTGAGTTTTTGGTACGGGACCCTAACTCCACCCCATTGTCCACAGACGCGGCAAGCCGCTATATCTTAGCCAGGACCGTCTCGACTTGCTACAAGCCCAGTGGCTCGCCCACCGGTTCGACCACACCAAGCGCACGTGGGTGTGGCACCGGGACTCGCTCTGAACACCTGGCCTCATGCCGCTCGCCAACGATGGTCAAAGGTTTCACAATCATCATCAGCCTGTTAACACCCACTGCTGAGTAAAGGCCTCTTCATGCTCACGCCACCTCTCACGATCCTGTGCCAGACGCAACCACTGTTTACCGGCCACTTGGGCTATGTCGTCGGACCATCTGGCTGGTGGTATCTTTGCGAAAAATCTTACTCCCCTTCTAAAAGGAATGACGAAATTAATCAAAATTATCATATACAGAATACACTTCCAGTTTAAAGCAACCCGAAAATATAATTGGGCATACGCGTTTAGATGACTGGATGACGTGACTTTGACGTGAGCAATCTTAGTAAAGGGTCGACGGGAAGTTTATTTTGGAATACACTTTAATAAAATACAAGTATATAGAATGCCTCATAAAAGAAACACAAAACACCAAGCCTAACTTATACAATGACATATGAATTTAATGTTCAAGATATTTAGAACCATACATTATATTGTAAGTTTTGGTGTGTCAATTAGAAAATGGCAGGTATTGTATTATTATAGATTATTAAAGGTGGCTAATTGAGAAACTATAAATTATATAAAGCGGTCTACTATGATGATAGGGAATAGGGGCTTTTATATTTGCCAAAAACCAATGATCGAACTAGCGTTTCAAGCCAATGAGCCGTTTTCAACTGACAGTTAAAAGCTGATTTTAAAATGCTCGCTAGATGGCACAGAAAATACGGCTACATAACGGCAGTCAAATAACGCTTTTTCCCACACATTCACAGATTAGAAAGTACTAATACTAAAGATACACAAACACCACAGATAAGAATCAGGCTTGCCATGTTCAATCGGTAAAAATGCCGTGTCATATATTTGCAATTTTTATTATTAAAAGCAAAAACATAAATGGTTTTGGATAAATATAGAATAGGTAGGTAGGATACTGATATCAACTACGTGATGCGATAAAATTTGCAAGCAATGAATTGTGTTTCTGGTTATGATTATTATAGTTTACGGTAATTTGTCGTACCGTTGGCAACACTGATGAAATTTCAACTGACTGCCGTTATCTAGTGCCGTATTATAAGCGCCATCAGTGGAGAAAAAAATAACTACGTTTTTTTTCTGAAAACGGCTAATTTTTTGAGTTTTAATTCACCCTTACAAACTTGACCGGCAAGGCGAGCAAAATGTACTTTATTGTGTGGTAACAGTCTATTATTATGATATGCCTAGATATTTATATTCGTGCGTTGATTAATTGAAAAATGTGTAATATAATTTATAATAATAATATACTAACTACACTGTGCTGGAATATTCAACCGGAGGTATCAGCGTGTTTTACATGTTTGCCTTAATTTGTGTATATACATACTTATATAACAATCTTATTATACAGGCAGCTCTGAAAATTATGGTCTATAATATTATTTTACGTAGTAATTTGCATCTAAAAGGTAGAGTCACATACTGACAGATTTTGAAACGCAAACAAAATTATATTAGCTAAGCCAATCACAGGCGTTTGTACGCGCTTGTCTGACATTTGCTAGCCAATCACAGGCGTTAGTATGCGCTTGTCTGACATTTGCTAGCCAATCACAGGCGTTAGTATGCGCTTGTCTGACATTTGCTAGCCAATCACAGGCGTTAGTATGCGCTTGTCTGACATTTGCTAGCCAATCACAGGCGTTTGTACGCACTTGTCTGACATTTGCTAGCCAATCACAGGCGTTAGTATGCGCTTGTCTGACATTTGCTAGCCAATCACAGGCGTTAGTATGCGCTTGTCTGACATTTGCTAGCCAATCACAACGCAAACGTCCGAAGGCGCTTGCCGGACGGTTGCTAGCCAATCAGAGGCGTTGGGAGGCACTTGCCTGACAGTTGCTAGCCAATCACAGGCGTTTTCAAGTGATTTTGCTCCTCGAAGACCACTTTCAGAAGCCGGGGCTTTGAGAATGTTCTTGGGTGGTTGTTAGGGCTGTGAATATGTATATTTCTAATCTGTCGACGCGATCGATGTTTCATTGTTAGAATTTAACGTTTAAATTATTTTTATATTCATAATTTAACTTAGCAGCGGTATCTTATTTTGAAGGCACTTGTATAAGTTTGACTAATGGATTATGCATACAACTTTAAAATTTTAGGTTTATACATTATTTGCACGTCATTTGGATAGTTACTACCGAAATTGTCATTACTCTCAAAGACAAACAATTTAATTATATTCTGTGCCTTTAAAATAGGCGTCAAATCATTAATATTTAGCCAGTAGTTAATGATGTAGCTCCACTTTTGGATTAATCAACCAAATAACCAATACGTAGCTTTCTTTTACCAGACTGCGGTGAAATCCAAGGTTTCCTTTGCAGCATTGTGTTGACAATAAAACTAATAGACAAAGAAGCTAGTTAAATGCAATGATTTAGCCAATAGCCTTTAGATTTTTTTAACGCAGCTGTTTTTTTGTAATCTCATGACCACTTTGTTTCATTGATGAATTGTTTCCATATCTTGGTGGTTGTAATGAAATAAGCTTTTTCAACGTGTATTTCTTGAAAGTACAGTTAGAATTTGATGTTGCTTACACTCAAGTTGGAGATGATTGTCAAAGGTAAATTAAGTTTGTTGTTGAAAATAACTGAAAAAACATCTTGTTATAGTATAGTGTGCATTGAAATGTAATTCAAATCAAACTGAAAATTGTGGTTATATTAAAGAATGTCGTTGATTATAAAATAGTTTAAATTAGAGCTATTGCAACGAATTTGATTGGCTTTTTTAAATGGAGGATTCGATTTTAAGAATATGAAAATATTTAATTGTTTTCTTAAAGTCTCTTCCTCTCTGTATAGTTTTGGTGGTTTTTAGTAAATTTAGTATATTATTAATCATAGTATAGTGTAACTGTACTCTAAATTGCAACAGTTAAAATTTTCTTTGCCGTTTTTTTTTATATTCACGGAGAGCATTATGCGGATGTATTTTTTTAATTTACATTTGCCGTTGTGGAGGATGTTATAGTATGTTAACATTTGTATCTAATATTGTTCTTGTATATAAATATTCAATCATTACAGTTGTTGATATTTCATGAAAATCGTTGTTTCATTTCTGATACTTTCACAAGAGTCTTTTTTGCACGCCACCTCCTGTAGTCATGTACGTACGAGTATATAGGTAGGTAGGATCGTTATGAAATTCGGTACTATCCGTGCGGAATCAGAATGGGATAATACCTTTTGGAACTGAATCGAAAATGACAGTTCTCGAGTAGCGTCAGTAAAAAAAATGTTAGTTCTACGTTCTATCATAGGGTTATGAAATAGAAAATACACAAAAATGTTTAATGGTTGTAATCTAAAAGGATTCAATGTTATTGCATTAATTGAATAAAACGTGATAAAACTCGAGCAGACACCCACGCGCACAGAAAACACAAGGAAGTTTCGACGCGAGTTTGCCATAGAGTTTGCCGAAATGCTGACGCTTCAGGACCGCGAGCTTCTCAGTTCCAAGAGGTATTATCCCATTCTGATCCCGCACGGATTATAGACGGGTAAACGAAATTATTATAATTTTCCAAGAACACGTATCCCACCAAAAACATTTTCATGTAAGAAATGTTGCCAAAACGAAACCATACACCTCGCACTGTCAAAAAGCTATCAGTAGAGCCAACCTTCTCTGGAAACAAAGGCTTCTAACTCCACACGCCGTTACTCTACAAGCCCTAACTTCACGAACTCTCATTTTTTACATGAAAATGTTTTTGGTGGGATACGTGTTTCTTCGGTCTGTTGGAGGAGCACCCTAGATCGCCTCCTGTGTAGGCAAATCGTACCAACTCAGAAATTGGTTCGGGCGAGCTCACAATATTTGTCCCGATATCACCACTGATTTTAGGGTCGTGTGTAGCCGGCTTAACTCTTAGCTATCCCGCGCCACGTTAAACAAAAGAGTGAGATGCATATAGTTAAAACTCCCTTATGTCCATGAAACACATTTTTAAGTCGAATCTGAAAGTAAAGTTAAAGAAAAAAGCAATGGACACTGTTGTAACACATACGGCTGTCAAGCCTGGCCCCTGACTCAACAAACAATCCGAAAAATACAGGTATTTCAAAGAGCCGCTGAAAGATGCATGCTAGGTCTACGGCTGAAAGATAGAAAGAGGAATACCTATATACGGAAAAAAACTAAAATAATAGATGCCGCTACCTTGATATGTCAACTAAAGTGGCGATGGGCAGGTCACGTGATCCGAACAACAGATGGTCGCTGAAGCGAAAAAGTACTGCGCTGGTACCCTCGCGACGCGCGCCGGCCCCTTGGTCGACCTCCGCGGCGCTGGAGAGATGACCTCGAAGCCATTGCCGGCAAGACATGGACTAGACTGGCCAGAGACAGGAATATCTGGCATCTGATGGAGGAGGCCTTTGTCCGCAAATGGACATCCCAAAATTAAAATATAAAATTACAATTTTTATTTTTAATTTATTAATACAATTTTATACTTATTTAATTTATACATTCAATTCAATTAATAATTTATAATGAATTCAAAAAGGAATTTTTAATTTTAAAATATTCCAATAACATAATTTTTTTTACTCATATCATTTAATTTTTAAATGCATGTTGTGATAATTTTATTTTTTATTATTATTTTTTATTTTTAAATGATTGAACATTTTGCACGTAAAATTAAACATAATAAATTTAATATCACATTAATTAAGCTACTTACGAAAATGAAAATCTTGGATTGTGCTATATTATGGGAAAAATAAAGGCTTTATTATTATTATTATGTATGTCTATCGTAAATATTCACGGGACTATAGAGTCCCGGTCCTTTAGCCGGCGTGCGTGGGGACGTATCCAACACTTAGAGGCCCGTTTGACAGCTTTGATCGTATGTAACGTGGTGCACCTGTTGTGTCCCCCAGAGTGCAACAAACACACAAAAATACACTTGAGGGTTCCCATCAGGTCCACCACCTACATTGACCTGGTGCGACGTGACCATGCGCATCCTCAAGGTCCATCCTGCGAGAGTACCATACTCCAAAATACACTCGCAGTACTTTCCCGTCAAAAGCACAGGTCACGCCGACCCGATGCAATATGGGTGCCCTAATTGGATCCACCCCCAGAGCACACCACAACACAAAATGCACTCTGGTGGCTTTCCCGCAAAGAGCACAGGCTATTGTAGGGTTGGGTGGGAACAAATAATTGGGTTATGGGGATGCGTATGGATGGACTGGGTATCTGGGCTATCGAGTTGAGACAACGGTCGTCTGCCACTAAAATGTCTCAACTTATTAAATTGGCAGACGGTGACTTGCTGCTCACTAAATGGGCCACCTAAATATGCCGCCGCTTATGGGCTAGCCCTGGACAGCAAGGTGGCAACATCGTTGTGAACAGCTCAGGGTGTCGAGAGGTGTGCACCGCTTTCTACCCAGTGACTACTTAGGGTGGTATTCTAGAACGTTACTTAAACTCAGTTTAAACAGAGTTCAGACTGTCGATAAAGCAGTGCATGTTTTGATATGAAGGGATGGATATTCAAATCAAAACATGCACTGTTTTATCGACAGTCGACACTACTAAACTCTACTTAAACTGAATTTAAACAGAGTTCAAGGAGTTTTCTAGTTTGAACTGAGTTTAAGTAGCGTTCTAGTTTGAACTGAGTTTAAGTAGCGTTCTAGAATACCACCCTTAGTGTGGTAGCTACAGTCACAGTGCCAACTCGCGTCTTATGCATTTGTCACTTCCACCCTGCGAGCATATAGCTCTTGCGCTCCACTCTGGACGGCCGGTAAAGGCAAGCCAGAAGTGAGGGTCCCGGTCCTCTTGGATTCCAATCCACTCTTGTACTAAGCCGAAGACTAAAGCCGTGTCTATGATTGTCATGTAAGGGGCATTCCTGAGCTTAGATGGCGGCAGAATACACTTCGGGCACCAGGGGTCTACTTCTCAACACTGTTGTCATGATGCTCTACCACTGTTGTCATGTTAGGGCCTCTGGTTACGGCATTTTATCAACACACGAGGACCGCGCAGTACGCAAGTCCAACTATCAAAAATTGCACGTACGACGTACCCCGAGTAGGGATAGTCACAAACTGGACATCTCCAACCGCAGTGCAATGGTCGGCCCCAGTCTGGGGCAACCGCCTTCGTGATCGCGGTACACCCTACGTAAGGTTAGTATACCGACTCCCGTATGACGTCCTCTTATATACCGCGGCGAAAATATTTCGTATATCGCGATGCAGCTAGAGGTTCACAGTGACATCTATTGAGTGGGCAAAAAGACTTTTTTGGGGGGTTGCTAGGCCCAAAATTTGGGCTCTTTCAAGTTATTCTTGAAGGAGGTCGTATAACTACGACGATCATGACCTTTTTGCTGACTCTGTCATATCTATTCGAACACCGAGTCCTTGTACAGCGAACAACCAAATCCGGTCCCAATGCTAGGCCAACTATTTGCAGTTGTTTGCCAAATTGCCCTTTGAGAAGGACCCTACATTCTCGTAGAGGCTCTACGCCGGTAGTTCTACCGTAAGTAGATAGTGCTACGGCCAAGGGCGTCGCCAGCCGATGGCGCAGGGGGGGGGGGGGGCAAGTTGACTTTACCTACTACAATTCATACTTTTCTCATTCTCTATGAATGAGAAAAGTAGGTATGAATTGTAGGTAAAGTCGACAGCACATGAAGCTTTTCACTTGTAACACTACGAGCCTTACATCTACAGCCAGAGCGTAGTTGAGCGTACGGAATATTAGGAGTGGAATTGGTGAATTCATTCGAGTTTCGACGTACGGGAATGATTGTTCAAGGCTTGAACTTCAAGCAAATTAACTCAAAGACTTAGGACTTTGGTTGTATTATATTTGGCAACTTTTTTAGAATCTCTAGGGGGGGGGGGGCAGCTGCCCCTCCCTGCCCCCCCTTGGCGACGCCCTTGGCTACGGCGTAGGGCCTCAATAAGAACGGGCCACTTGATTAGGTCCGTATCTTGCAGTGACCGTGCCTGATGCGCCACCATCATCATCAGCCTGTTAACACCCACTGCTGAGTAAAGGCCTCTTCATGCTCACGCCACCTCTCACGATCCTGCGCTAGACGCAACCACTGTTTTCCGGCTACTTGGCCGTCGCTTACAAAACCTCAAAAACCCTTCGTAGGCAATTTTTTTGCATCTCTATCCGGCCTATGAATGTCGCCCACTGTTGGGCATGTAAGACCTATTCTTTGACTCGCCAACATCGCTGGTTGTGTAACTTATAGTCCGTTGGCGGATCACTTACACGTAAGACACAAACGCAAAATATTTGAATTTTCCGCCACGTTGCTGTCGTCCACCCTTAATGCTGTCTGTATTTTTTTTTTCTCGTACCTACAGCAAAGAACCATTATCATCAAAACGTAGGTACCCTGCCTATATTCGGGCTTATTTATTTTTTCTTGCTCGGTTAATTTACACGAGCGTAGCAAAACAATCTAATACGATGCGAGTATACGACGAATCTGGAATACGACGAGTAAGGAATCCGACGAATACGGAACAAATCATCCCACTCACACGTTGGATTTTATTTTGTTTTATGTGTGCCGATTTGGCA
Source organism: Zelleria hepariella (assembly GCA_949319315.1). Classification (NCBI taxonomy): domain Eukaryota; kingdom Metazoa; phylum Arthropoda; class Insecta; order Lepidoptera; family Yponomeutidae; genus Zelleria; species Zelleria hepariella. Next base: position 14,623,774 of record OX439395.1, read on the forward strand.
GGCGTGTAAAACACAAATCTACCTATTTCACAGATAAAAAATTGACAAACCACAGAAAAGACAACTTGTGTGTTTTGTTATTTTGTAATCTGTGGTTATGTGTTCTGTGGTTTCGTTCCAGTTCCACGAGAAAATGTGGAGAAATTAAACTAAATCCGCTTCTATTAGTTTACTTCGAGCGTTTGATTTTAGTCAATTGTACCTGGTGGTCTCGCAGCCCTTCACGGAATTATAATATCTTCGTGTCCGTAGCCATCAGCAATAAGCCAAGTAAGTAAGAGCCATAACCTAAAGAGGTTATATTTTCTTTGGACTTCCCCATACTTCAGCGTCTCGCCCGCCGCTGCCAGCCCCCCTAAATCTACAGTTTTGTTGCTACAAACATGATTTGTGTGGATAGTTCCTAGTAACCTCTCAGGCCGATTAGGTTTTAAGCAACCACATCTCGCCCGTCGAGCAGACTTGGGCTGGAGACCTTTAAATTATTTACTTTTATAGTCGCGAAAATATTCGTATAATCCGCGCGCGATGAGAATGGAATGGAACCTTGACGAAGTCAATCGAAAATATACTTTAGTTTACTTTGACAAGGTTGCTTCGACGCGAGTTTGCTTACCGCGCGCGTCTCAGTTCCAAAAGGTCGCATCCCATTCTCATCCCGCGCTGATTATAACTTATAGCCTATGTGTTAATCGCCAAGTCTCATCCAAATCCATCCAGTCGCTTTAGTTTTTTTTTTTTTATTCTTCTCTTAACATTTGAATCTGCGATCGACTGTCGAGTCTTTATCAGATTGTTTGTTTAGATGAGAATTTATTCGGGTGGCACTCCATTGAGTTGCTTTAGTGTAAAAGATTTAACACCCTTCCATCCAGTGTAATGTGATCATGTGATGTGATTATTGAACGTAGAAGCGAAGTTCTTCGAGTTTAGTTAAAGAATCCAGTGTTTTTATGTTTGTGTGTAATATCTGTATGTTTTTTCGACATTACTCAAGTAAAGTTTAGTATTGTTGATCAGACGAGTTTGGTAGACGAGTGAAGACAAAAATAATTGTTAAATTCGAACATAATGTATGTTTGTCTGATTATGACACGAGTTGAGTAAGGCGGCCAACCATCCCACATTCTGAGGTACCGCCCCGTAATGACAGTTGTAATACCGCATTGCAATCATCAGCCCACCTCTGACCACTGTTGGGTATAGGCCTTTTTCCCCTCGCGCCACGTCTCACGGTCCCCAGCCATCTGCATCCATGGACCCGACGCCACTGTGACAATGTCGATTTTTTGGCAGCCGGATTCTGTACAAAAACCCTATTCTAATAAAAATAATAATAATAAAGCCCTTTTATTCCGAATTTGCTACAATTTTAGTAATAAGTACATATTTCAAGTTATTTATATTTATAGTATGTCTCGCAAATTGGCGTGCCTCTTGGCATAGGCCTCCTCCAGTCCCCTAACCTTGGGACCTTACTGGACCAGTCCCCGTAGCATGACTTTTATCGAGGCGGATTTATCCAACAAAATGGCGGTTTATCAGCATTTTTGACGTCTAAAGTGGGTTATAAATCGTCGAGAGCGATATATAACCCACTATAGACGTCAAAAATGCTGATAAACCGCCATTTTGTTGGATAAATCCGCCTCGATAAAAGTCATGCTACCCCCGCAGAGTAGCAGAGGATAGAGCTCAGTGGAGAGAGCTGGAGGAGGCCTATGCCAAGAGGCACGCCAATTTGCGAGACACACTAGTAAAAAAGTGGTATTAAAATAATAGACTGAAAATACGACTGAAAAAAATTTTGGTACAGTAGCTACACTGTTTGTTTGAAAGTTTATTTTTGATGAAGTCATCCAATTTCTTTGATCAAATGTACGTTGGAGCAAGATACTGGATAAGTGGAATACCACCCTTGTGCCCATAGCCCTTTTTAAAAGTTGGCCGCCATAGAGTTGAGTGTCCTTGTTGGGAAGGTTGCAAAGTTTGGTAGGCAAGTAAATTTTAGTTAAAGTAATTTTAAGCTCATACCTAGATGAGCCAAATCAGCCAAGATTTTTCTGTAGATGTTGTTTACATAATGCACAACCTAGTGGCCTTGAGGATCGTATAAGTTTACTTACTGTATGTGATACTTGAATATTTTCTTAACAGTTCACAGAACCTCCCGCCGCAGAGAGATCTAACCAAAACCATGGATCTACAAAGGAGCGAGTTGTACCAAGCACTTAAGAGTGCAGTGAAGCTGCTTCACATACGTGCCAAATGCAACAGCCTGTGCGAGCAAACCAACCCGACCCAGGCAGAGTTTACCCAGTTTAAACCAGAGCCTCAAACAATTCCAGAAAATACTTTTATATGCGACCACTGCAATGAGCACTTTACTGCCAAATCATTGTTGGAACAACACATGACAAGTGTTCATAATTCTGGAGGTAGTAATAATATTATCATTGTCAAAACTATGTCTCTAAAGTGCCGTTTTTGTGACTTTGAAGGTATTTCAAAAGAACACTTGGAAAAGCATGCAATTTTACATGTTGAGGAGAGCAATTACGTATGTGCTAAGTGTGGGTGCAGTGTAGTAACAAAGTCCAATTTAAAAATAAAAAGTATAGCCAGAGAAAAACTAAATAAATGTAAACCAAACACTACTTTAAAAATTGTTTTAGGAATCTTGCATTCAGATAGAGACAAGCCATATGTATTGTGTAATATCTGTGATGATAAAAACACACATCGTTGTAATTTAAAGGCACATCGATTGCACTGTAATTTGTGTGATTTTCAAACCAGACAAATAGGTTCACTAACTCGTCACGTCAGAATACACACTGGCGAAAAGCCCTTTCACTGTGATTTTTGTGATTATAAATCAACAGTAAAAAAAAATCTGACTAGACACGTTAGAACACACACTGGCGACAAGCCATTTCACTGTGATTTTTGTAATTATAAAGCAACAGAAAAAAATGATCTGACTAAACACATTAGAATACACAGTGGCGAAAAACCATTTCACTGTGATTTATGTGATTATAAAGCAACACAAAAAGATACTCTGAATAAACATATTAGAATACACAGTGACGAAAAACCATTTCACTGTGATTTATGTGATTATAAAACAACAGTAAAATGTAATCTGACTAAACACGTTAGAATACACACTGGCGAAAAGCCCTTCCACTGTGATTTTTGTGATTTTAAAGCAACAGTAAAATGTAATCTTACTAAACACGTTCGAACACACACTGGCGAAAAGCCATTTCACTGTCATTTGTGTGATTATAAAGCAACACAAAAAGTTCATCTGACTGAACACGTTAGAATACACACTGGCGAAAAGCCATTTTACTGTGATTTTTGTGATTTTAAATCAAAAGTAAAAAGTAATCTGACTAGACACGTTAGAACACACACTGGCGACAAGCCATTTCACTGTCATTTGTGTGATTTTAAAGCAACACAAAAAGTTAATCTGACTCATCACGTTAGAACACACTGGCGACAAGCCATTTCACTGTGATTTCTGTGATTTTAAAGCAACCGTAAAAAAATATCTGACTAAACACATTAGAATACACACTAGCGAAAAACCATTTCACTGTGATGTATGTGATTAATTGATTATAAAGCAACACAAAAAGGTCAGCTGACTAAACATATTAGATAGATAGAACACATAATGTGTGCGTATAGTAATTGGCTTTTACGTGGTCGATTTCAGTAATTTCAAGTATGCCACATAACAGTGTAGTACCTGGGCGACCGAGCTTCGCTCGAATGCTAAGAGATGGCGCCCCTAATATTTTTTTGCATAACAGCGTTTGAATGAAACTACGAGAATCAATAACTCAATAACGAGTATCAATAAATATTAGGGGGGGGCTCTGCCCCCCCAACCCCCCGTCTGCTGTGCGCAGCTGGCCTTTGGTGACCTTATAACTCTGTGTAAGCAGGAGTATATTTTATGTTTATTAGGGGGGCGCTCCAACCCCCCGCCTGCTGTACGCAGCTGGCTTTTTGTGACCTTATAACTCTGTGTAAGCAGAAGTATATTTTTTGTTTATTAGGAGGGGAGCTCCGCCCCCCCAACCCCCCGTCTGCTATGCGCAGCTGGTCTTTGGTGACCTTATAACTCTGTGTAAGCAGAAGTATATTTTTTGTTTTTTAGGAGGGGGCAACCCCCCGTCTGCTGAGCGCAGCTGGTCTTTGGTGACCTTATGACTCTGTGTAAGCAGAAGTATATTTTTTGTTTTTTAGGGGGGGGCTCCGCCCCCCCAACCCCCCGTCTGCTGAGCGCAGCTGGTCTTTGGTGACCTTATGACTCTGTGTAAGCAGAAGTATATTTTTTGATTTTTAGGGGGGGGCTCCGCCCCCCAACCCCCCGTCTGCTGTGCGCAGCTGGTCTTTGGTGACCTTATAACTCTGCGTAAGCAGAAGTATATTTTTTGTTTTTTAGGGGGGGGCTCCGCCCCCCCAACCCCCCGTCTGCTGTGCGCAGCTGGCCTCTGGTGACCTTATAACTCTGTGTAAGCAGAAGTATATTTTTTGTTTTTTAGGGGGTGGCTCCGCCCCCCCAACCCCCCGTCTGCTGTGCGCAGCTGGCCTCTGGTGACCTTATAACTCTGCGTAAGCAGAAGTATATTATTTGTTTTTTATGGGGGGGCTCCGCCCCCCCAACCCCCCGTCTGCTGTGCGCAGCTGGTCTTTGGTGACCTTATAACTCTGTGTAAGCAGAAGTATATTTTTTGTTTTTTAGGGGGGGGTTCCGCTCCCCCAACCCCCCGTCTGCTGTGCGCAGCTGGCCTCTGGTGATCTTATAACTCTGTGTGAGCAGAAGTATATTCTTTGTTTTTAAGGGGGGGGGGGGGGGGCTCCGCCCCCCCAACCCCCCGTCTGCTGTGCGCAGCTGGTCTTTGGTGACCTTATAACTCTGTGTAAGCAGAAGTATATTTTTTGTTTTTAACAATGGCTAGTCCAACCTTTTTTCCCTCTGTGGTCCAACTGGGCTGTCAACGCCAATACAGTGGCTTACATTGTAAACTTTTTTGTGTAATCCTTAATGGCTCGATCTGTTCATATCCTTGCCTATAGAAAAATATTATATCTATGCTATCAGTAGACTCTTTACACTGTTCTTTTACCGCCATCTATGAGATATCGAAAGAACGTGGCCTAGAAAGTATCTCATTGAAATAAAATAATAATCTATGGGGCGTCTTGACTTGACATTCTAAAGTCACAACAATGTCAAAGCTGTATTGGAATGGTTTGAAGAATTTCGTATAAAGCCATCTTATTTTATGGACAAAACGTATGAGGGACTATGAATGTTAACTTAGGTATAGTAAGTATTATAAAGGTATATGATAGCACTCAGTTTGAATTTAAGGTAACACGAAAGGAAGGTAAACAAACAGTGCACACAGTGAACTTTATTTATTCAGGTCATCGTATCTATAGTTTTCCCGGATTTCTGGTGCCTTGTATCCTTTTCTGCTTCATCTTCTTTTCGTGTTGACGGTTGCCGCTTTATTGCTATTGACCATCCTTCCATGCATTATCAATCAAATGCGCCAAACGAAAGTTCCATCTCGTCACCCGGTAATTTTATAAAGCTTGATAGATGCTGTCTTCAAGTATGGATGGAGTCATTGGTTCTTTCAGACTGTTGGTAATTAAGTATAACTAAAACTAAGTTATCTTGCTAGGTTTCAATAAATTAAAGATTTTCTTGGCTCATGCGTTTGTTGATTACAATAATGTGACAGGTTCCGATGACAGCGATTTTGAAACAACTTTATAACTGTTGTTCAACGTTTTATTTTAAAACTTACTTGCGGACTTTTTGGTAGGTCAAAACTCACCGAAACTCAGTTTTGTTGGATTAAGTAAAGTCAAAAGCTCAACGCTACGTGATGACAGGGTCTCCGGTAAATGGTTTTGTCATTCACTTTAGTACAAATAGCCAATTTATGTTGATATTTGTTGGTTTGCTTTGCCCCTAAGTAAACCAGCGTGATGATATATAGCCTACTAGCTTTTGCTCGCGACTTCGTCCGCGCTGACTAAGATTAACAGTTGCAGCTCTATTTTTCCCCCACGTTATTTTACACGTTAGAACACACTGGCGACAAGCCATTTCACTGTGATTTCTGTGATTTTAAAGCAACCGTAAAAAAATATCTGACTAAACACATTAGAATACACACTAGCGAAAAACCATTTCACTGTGATGTATGTGATTAATTGATTATAAAGCAACACAAAAAGGTCAGCTGACTAAACATATTAGATAGATAGAACACATAATGTGTGCGTATAGTAATTGGCTTTTACGTGGTCGATTTCAGTAATTTCAAGTATGCCACATAACAGTGTAGTACCTGGGCGACCGAGCTTCGCTCGAATGCTAAGAGATGGCGCCCCTAATATTTTTTTGCATAACAGCGTTTGAATGAAACTACGAGAATCAATAACTCAATAACGAGTATCAATAAATATTAGGGGGGGGCTCTGCCCCCCCAACCCCCCGTCTGCTGTGCGCAGCTGGCCTTTGGTGACCTTATAACTCTGTGTAAGCAGGAGTATATTTTATGTTTATTAGGGGGGCGCTCCAACCCCCCGCCTGCTGTACGCAGCTGGCTTTTTGTGACCTTATAACTCTGTGTAAGCAGAAGTATATTTTTTGTTTATTAGGAGGGGAGCTCCGCCCCCCCAACCCCCCGTCTGCTATGCGCAGCTGGTCTTTGGTGACCTTATAACTCTGTGTAAGCAGAAGTATATTTTTTGTTTTTTAGGAGGGGGCAACCCCCCGTCTGCTGAGCGCAGCTGGTCTTTGGTGACCTTATGACTCTGTGTAAGCAGAAGTATATTTTTTGTTTTTTAGGGGGGGGGCTCCGCCCCCCCAACCCCCCGTCTGCTGAGCGCAGCTGGTCTTTGGTGACCTTATGACTCTGTGTAAGCAGAAGTATATTTTTTGATTTTTAGGGGGGGGCTCCGCCCCCCAACCCCCCGTCTGCTGTGCGCAGCTGGTCTTTGGTGACCTTATAACTCTGCGTAAGCAGAAGTATATTTTTTGTTTTTTAGGGGGGGGCTCCGCCCCCCCAACCCCCCGTCTGCTGTGCGCAGCTGGCCTCTGGTGACCTTATAACTCTGTGTAAGCAGAAGTATATTTTTTGTTTTTTAGGGGGTGGCTCCGCCCCCCCAACCCCCCGTCTGCTGTGCGCAGCTGGCCTCTGGTGACCTTATAACTCTGCGTAAGCAGAAGTATATTATTTGTTTTTATGGGGGGGCTCCGCCCCCCCAACCCCCCGTCTGCTGTGCGCAGCTGGTCTTTGGTGACCTTATAACTCTGTGTAAGCAGAAGTATATTTTTTGTTTTTTAAGGGGGTGGCTCCGCCCCCCCAACCCCCCGTCTGCTGTGCGCAGCTGGTCTTTGGTGACCTTATAACTCTGTGTAAGCAGAAGTATATTTTTTGTTTTTTAGGGGGGGGTTCCGCTCCCCCAACCCCCCGTCTGCTGTGCGCAGCTGGCCTCTGGTGATCTTATAACTCTGTGTGAGCAGAAGTATATTCTTTGTTTTTAAGGGGGGGGGGGGGGGGGGCTCCGCCCCCCCAACCCCCCGTCTGCTGTGCGCAGCTGGTCTTTGGTGACCTTATAACTCTGTGTAAGCAGAAGTATATTTTTTGTTTTTAACAATGGCTAGTCCAACCTTTTTTCCCTCTGTGGTCCAACTGGGCTGTCAACGCCAATACAGTGGCTTACATTGTAAACTTTTTTGTGTAATCCTTAATGGCTCGATCTGTTCATATCCTTGCCTATAGAAAAATATTATATCTATGCTATCAGTAGACTCTTTACACTGTTCTTTTACCGCCATCTATGAGATATCGAAAGAACGTGGCCTAGAAAGTATCTCATTGAAATAAAATAATAATCTATGGGGCGTCTTGACTTGACATTCTAAAGTCACAACAATGTCAAAGCTGTATTGGAATGGTTTGAAGAATTTCGTATAAAGCCATCTTATTTTATGGACAAAACGTATGAGGGACTATGAATGTTAACTTAGGTATAGTAAGTATTATAAAGGTATATGATAGCACTCAGTTTGAATTTAAGGTAACACGAAAGGAAGGTAAACAAATAGTGCACACAGTGAACTTTATTTATTCAGGTCATCGTATCTATAGTTTTCCCGGATTTCTGGTGCCTTGTATCCTTTTCTGCTTCATCTTCTTTTCGTGTTGACGGTTGCCGCTTTATTGCTATTGACCATCCTTCCATGCATTATCAATCAAATGCGCCAAACGAAAGTTCCATCTCGTCACCCGGTAATTTTATAAAGCTTGATAGATGCTGTCTTCAAGTATGGATGGAGTCATTGGTTCTTTCAGACTGTTGGTAATTAAGTATAACTAAAACTAAGTTATCTTGCTAGGTTTCAATAAATTAAAGATTTTCTTGGCTCATGCGTTTGTTGATTACAATAATGTGACAGGTTCCGATGACAGCGATTTTGAAACAACTTTATAACTGTTGTTCAACGTTTTATTTTAAAACTTACTTGCGGACTTTTTGGTAGGTCAAAACTCACCGAAACTCAGTTTTGTTGGATTAAGTAAAGTCAAAAGCTCAACGCTACGTGATGACAGGGTCTCCGGTAAATGGTTTTGTCATTCACTTTAGTACAAATAGCCAATTTATGTTGATATTTGTTGGTTTGCTTTGCCCCTAAGTAAACCAGCGTGATGATATATAGCCTACTAGCTTTTGCTCGCGACTTCGTCCGCGCTGACTAAGATTAACAGTTGCAGCTCTATTTTTCCCCCGCCATCGAAGTCAGTCAGGGGAAAAGCTACTTAGCAATGTATAGCTAGTGCCCACGACTTCATTCACGTGGATAAAAGAAAAAGGATAAAAGCTTGTGGTGATTTAGCAATTGTACCTAGCATTTTTTACCACCTAGGTAGTATTAAATGTAATTTTAACCGACCCCCAGTGCTATCAGACTTCTATCCAGTGGACCATGCGTTGTTATCTGCTTCTTCCAAACTCAACGTAGTAAAGATGCAGATACCTACTGTTATCGGCATCTAACTGATTGAACGTGGGTTACCTACATTTCAAGACACACTCGAATATTTCGACTCTTATTTTGAGTCCGCTAATCTGCTACTGCTTTCTGCAAACTTTCAGACTGGGTTGTCTCTGTTGTAGTTGTCTGTAGTTGGTCTCGCCTCAAGTCTTTGTGCCTTTGTGGCCTATATGGACACCGCCTCTCCCGATGTTAGAGACTCCTAATGCGTAGTTTGAAACCCAAGTACATCTCGTTTGCTTGCACAGTTGTGTGAATGAATATATCAGCATTCAGCATTCGATGCAGTAGGTACGTCACAGGTCTCAACATCTGACTGGCATTCTATAAAACTGTAAAAGATCTTCAACAGAGCTAGTTAGCGTTACCTACTCGTATTACAGGCACGAAGTTACTTAACAGAGAAAACTATATGAAAATTCGTGTAGTTTTTTATATATTTTATTTTGCATCATGCTATATAAAAGACAACGATCATAATATCAGAAAAACTTATCCATATTATGTCTATCACATAGAATAGTTATTTTTTTCTATGAGCTGCCCTTCTGAAACACCAAACGCGTCTTCTTAGCGTCTACGATACCATAGTCTGAAACAACGGTTTTAAATCGTCGGTCTTATTCTTCTTTCGTGTTGAAAGCGTCACACTTTGCCGTCCCAGAAACGCGCTAACCTGAGCGCGCTGGGGTCGCCTCCAAGAGATCCTATCAGCTGCATTGTGGAGCATCAGGACAGTTATGACGATGCGACCTTGTCGGTACAGCTTAAGATTGGCACGAAACACCTCTTCTGGCTCTTTTCCTCACATATCTTTCAAGCGGGCAACACCACCACGCAGGCGGTTCGGGGATTTTCACATGCTCCAATCTTCTCGTCAGTCTGAACTTCTGAAGTATGTGGAAAGCCTATCAGAGTTGTCAACAATGAATAGGCGACTATGATATTATGTAAAAAATAGAAGTTAAAAACTAAAACCCGACTACTAAAAGGCTTAAAACAAGACCTGCTTATCCTTAAAATAGACTCATATAATTAATCGTAGTCGGCCTCCGGTTTATCAAATGCGAATGTGGTTTATCAAATGCGAATGTGGTGTCCTCTGACTACGATTACTTATATGAGTCTATTTTAAGGATAAGCAGGTCTTGTTTTAAGCCTTTTAGTAGTCGGGTTTTAGTTTTTAACTTCTATTTTTTTTTTGAGCTTTTTAGTAAATCATTTTGGACGATCATCCAGAATAGAACAGAGAACGGCAAAAAAAAAAACACATTTTGGTATTTTTTGTTCTATTTGTTATGTTGACGCTACATGTGATATACATTTTTGAAAAGGTCTTTTAAAGTCCTTTCATTTGATATCCATGACGATGGTAAACCCTCCTTTTTGCTTCGCGTAGTCGGGTAAAAAGTGCCCCTGTCTAGTCCTTCTAGGTACTCAATAGGTACTTAGTGGAAATAAAGCGGTCATGTTGCTCAGGTTACACCATCACTGGCTGATTTTATGCGCCTTTGGTCGCTCAAGACTCTACAATGTTTTTCATACTTGCACAGTACACACAGCGGCTTTTTTTGGTCAGAACATCGTATCTTTAGTTTTCTTCGAGGTCTGGTGCATCCTTATTCTTCCCTGAATAAGCAGCAATCAGCAATGCACTGAACGGACATTCCATCTCGTCTGGCCAAGAGATCTCAGGACGGACGTCGGACCGCAACTTTGTAAAGATCTTTGATAAACACTCCTGGATGCAAAGTTTTTAAATTAAGGATTTATTTATTGGCTCTTTCAGATTGTAAGTAGCTATCACTGAAACAATATTTTTTTGCCTGTTTTTTATAATTACACAATGTTGATTTCTGCTGTATTGCTTTCTTGATACCATTTTTGTGACAGTGACGGATGACAGCAATAATTAAAAACAACTTCTTCATTGTTGTCTATCGTTTGATTGTAATGCATAGTTGCGGCACATTTCGGACTTTTTGGTAGATCAAAATTCACCGTTATTCAGTTTTCGATGGATTTAGGAAAATAAATAGCTCAACGCTACGTAATGACAGAGGGTCTATGGTAAATGGTTTTGTCGTTCACTTTTATACAAATAGCCATTATACGATAATCTTTGTGTATTTACTTTGCTCCTAAGCGCCAAAGCGTGATAATATGTAGCCTATAAGTAATTCTGATGTCTCAGCTATCTACATTCCAAATTTCATCCAAATCCATCCAGCGGATTCAGCGTTATAAGGTAACAAACACACTCACTCACTCACTCACTCACAAACTTTCGCCTTTATATATTTCAACTCAGCAATAATCTAACGTAATCACTGTTCAGACTAACTCATATTCTGAAGGAAATACGATTCTGACCTACTCCGAATCCAAATTATACAGAATCTAACTAATCAAGATTTTGTCACAGATCCCCAATTGACTAATTTAGAATCTGACAGCTATCGCCAAAATCATATAAAAAAGTAGGAAAGTAGGAAGTAGGAATAGGATAGGAAAGTAGGAAAGTAGGATAGGTAGGATAGGATAGGAAGTAGGAAGTAGGATAGGATAGGATAGGATAAGTAGGATGAAAATAAAACTACCTACTTACCATAGTAGCCAGAAGAAGTAAAGTCCCTATGTTATTTTTCTCATAATAATAAAGTTATTTGGAGATGGTAAAACGGTCCAGTGAGTTTTTCATGCATAACTTTAACCTTTGTTATTTTTTGTTGCCCCTTACCTATAGAGCTATACTCCGTGCAATTTTAGTGGTTTTAAAGCCGAAGGTATTTTGTTGCACTGGTGATTCTGAGCCAAATTACAAAAGGTCATTCCAAAACGCGCGAAAAAAAAAATCACTTCTCCATACAAATGGTGTCGATTGGCGATAGCCGTTTGTATTGGGAAGTGTTTTTTTTTCCGCTCGTTTTGAATTAAAATTTTGGAATTTGGCTCAGAATCAAGAGTGCAACTAAATACCTTCGGCTTTAAAACCACTAAAATTCCACGGTGTAGAGTCAACCATAGTCATAATTTAATGCACAGGAAAATGTGGGTTGTTTCATGACCTCGTGAGTATAGTCTGTAGTCCGTTGTACCGGAGATATTTCGTAAATTTTTCCTCAGTAAGCGTCCCGCTAGGATATCCCTTTTTGTTTGATGTGGCTTGCGTGTGGCCGACTGTACCTAACTTTGCTTGAAAATGTTAAGGCTGCTGCCGTGTGTAATCTAATTTAAATACCTATCAAGAGCCCATTTCACGAAAGATTTCCTATCACATTTTTGTACTAGACTAGAAGTCATAATATATTTTTTTGTTTTTGGAAAAAAATATGTAAATTAAAAAAATATATGAATTTTAATTATTCGAAATAAATGTCGAAAAAGGTTTTTTTTTTATGTTTTCCCGCAAATAAACCGGTTTTGAGAGCTAAGTATGCGGTATTTTTTTACACAATAAGCTCACATATTCAGTTGTGCACATGGGAACAATTTTAATTTTCAAAAATATTCCTAGCGGACAGTAGCGGACCAATCAAATTGTTCCGTTATGAGACAAAGTTGGCCCGTTTTAGTTCAGAATGGAAGAAGGGAATTTTTGTTGAGCTCAAAGGATTTAATTCCTGTATGCTTAGCATGGTCGTTTCGACACTCTCTCGAACTCGAGTGACAGACTTGTGTTTTGTATGCACTTGTAGAGGTTTTTAATAGCTTATTTAGTTTTTTTTTTTTGGGAGATATACCTCCGCGTCAAGTGTAAAAAAAATTTACTAAAACAAAATAACTATGTTTTTTTTTTGAAGTTTAATAGTAGGGCCTCCGTAAAAATATGCATTTAATTGTTTATTTTATCTTCATTCATCGTGATTTTATTTGGTTATTCTAGCTTGCGTGGATTACCTAAAATATTAGTTTAAAAAATACCTTGATGATTTGGTATTATGTCAAATATCTCTAAAACAAAAGAAGATCGAGGGCTAATTTTTGGCACACAGTAACCTTGGCTTAAACCGGTGCACCACCATAAAAATCAGCCAGATCGCTTTCGTGGGCCAATCTTGTTCCCTTAGCCTGCTATACCCTTTCGCGGTTTTTTGGCCCCCAAAAGTTAAGCTCACCTCCTGGGACGGTGCAAACTCGGATTACACGCATTTAGGACCAAATGAAGGTATTAAAATGATATCCAGCTTTCTGGAAATTAATTCTTCAAAACGCTTTTTTTTACTTTAATTTGCTTCGCCTAAATAAGAATGGTTCACAAATATAAAAATATTCCGGATTATTTTTAATTTTAGCTGTACGCTGTCTTTTTTTAAGTTTCTTTCTTCTTTATTTGGACAAAATTTGGGCGTGATTTGGGCTACTAAGCTCAAAAAGTTAGGTGAATTAGGCTAAACAAACGAGAAAAAAAAAACAGGTGATTTAGGCTACTCGGAAGTCAAAATTAGGCGAATCGAGTTAGCTAAAAACTAGTATTCAAAGCAGTGTCGTCACGACTGGTTTTGTTTGATGCAATTGCCGTCTTTATTGTATGGAGATAAAGTTCATATTTGTATAGTGGCGACCAAACGGTCTTTGGAGATTATTGGAGACTAGCTTTTCGCCCGCTTTGTCAGCGGTGACTAAGATAAAAGGTTGCAGCTCTATTTTTCCCCGTCAATTTCAACCACAGAACAATATTGTTCTGTGATTTCAACCCAAGCGGTCAAGCCGTTTGGTAGGTGACATACCGACAGCAGCGCCACCTACCGGGTCCGATTGTATTTTTAAATCATCTCGAAAACCATCAAAATACCTATATAACATTTCACCCAATCGGTCCAGCCATTTAGAAGTTATTGTAATCTTTTTGTAATAAAGCATTATTCATAAAAAAAATAGAAGTTAAAAACTAAAACCCGACTACTAAAAGGCTTAAAACAAGACCTGCTTATCCTTAAAATAGACTCATAGATAATCGTAGTCGGAGGCCATCGGTTTATCAAATGCGAATGTGGTGTCCTCCGACTACGATTAATTATCTATGAGTCTATTTTAAGGATAAGCAGGTTTTGTTTTAAGCCTTTTAGTAGTCGGGTTTTAGTTTTTAACTTCTATTTTTTTTTTTAGCTTTTTAGTAAATTACTAGCTGACCCGGTGAACTTCGTATCACCTGAAATACTTTGACTCTCCGCGTCAAAAATGGCGATTCCAATACAAAATTACCAATTTTTATTTCTTCCGTTTTTCAGCTAATCCTTTAACTTTTCCCATATTTCTTTGCTTTTAAACCTACCCTGAACTATGGTGAACTAAATAAAACAGTAAATATGCAAATCGGTCAAGCCGTTTCTTAGTTTTAGCGAGACTAATGCACGGCGATTAATTTTTATATATATAGATTTTGGACGATCATCCAGAATAGAACCAAGAACGGCAAAAAAAAAACACATTTTGTTATTTTCTGTTCTATTTGTTATGTTAACGCTACATGTGTTATACATTTTTGAAAAGGTCTTTTAAAGCCCTTTCATTTGATATCCATGACGATGGTATCCGATAATTTTTATTTTTAGGTCCACTACTTTAGGGCGCAGCACAGCCGCCATCTTGTTTTTTTTCAACAATAAACTATCCTATGTTACCTGGGTGATTAAGACAAATCCAACGACACCTCATTTGTTGAAATCGGCCGAGCAGTTTAGGCTCTGCGAGGGAACAGATAACACACAAACATACACACATACATACATACGCTGCTAAAATCATAACCCTCCTTTTTGCTTCGCGTAGTCGGGTAAAAATAAAACTCATTCTCTCAATTTTTAAGGGTATATTCAATTTACTCACACATGAGTCTAGTTACTTAGTTTACAAAACAATTAGACAGATTTCGAGTGCCGTTTCTTCCCCCTCTTCTCGGGACTGTGGTGGACCACTACACTGGAGTCACTGAAGGCTTTCCTAAGGATGATAGTCTGCTGCCGCGGCGTGAGGTTCGTTTGGGACTGTAGGGAAGCCAACGGACGGTTCAGGTAGTACCCGTAAGGTCCCATCTCTCGTCGTTGCCATGGGCTCGTTGTAATCCTGCGGAAGCGGAAGAGCACGTTACTTCCCCCGCGTGAGAGACCACAGAGAACGTGTGATACCAGAACCTTACAAGTTTCACGTTGGAACACCGAATTCTACTCGAACTCTTTCACGGTGAATGCTGCCCGACTGTGGAACTCTCTTCCAAAGTCGATCAGAGACTCACCCTCTGTGGCATCGTTTAACTAAATTCAAACTCAAAGAGCACTTCCTTTCAATATAAATATTTTAGCGTAAGTTTATGTAGTATAAGAAGTAATATCCCGTATAAGTAAGTATTTTTTTTATATTGCATTAGTTTATTATATCATACCTAGGTTTTTCTTTAATGTAAGTATTTGTGTGTATATTAGCATGTATTTGTATGTTATCAATTATTTATGTGTTGTTTGTACATGTACGTCTACTTAATTGGCCGTCTCCCGCCGTTATTCAAAACAATAACTCTCAATTTAATTGGCTGGCTGGAAGAAATTTCTATTGAAATAAGTCCGCCCTTGTATGTAATTTCTCACCATTGTTATTTAAGTTTTTATTTTGTGCAATAAAGTGTAATAATAGAGCATGATCTGAAACGTGTTGACCATCAGGCCCTTTGAGGGCCAGCCTTGAGACCTATTTACTCTGGAGGGGCGCTTGCCTTGAGACCTATTTACTCTGGAGGGGCGCTTGCCTTCAGACCTATTTACTCTGGAGGGGCGCTTGCCTTGAAACCTATTTACTCTGGAGGGGCGCTTGCCTTGAGACCTATTTACTCTGGAGGGGCGCTTGCCTTGAGACCTATTTACTCTGGAGGGGCGCTTGCCTTGAGACCTATTTACTCTGGAGGGGCGCTTGTCTTGAGACCTATTTACTCTGGAGGGGCGCTTGCCTTGAGACCTATTTACTCTGGAGGGACGCTTGCCTTGAGACCTATTTACTCTGGAGGGGCGCTTGCCTTGAGACCTATTTACTCTGGAGGGGCGCATGCCTTGAGACCTATTTACTCTGGAGGGGTGCTTGCCTTGGGACCTATTTACTCTGGAGGAGCGCTTGCCGTGAGACCTATTTACTCAGGAGGGGCGCTTGCCTTGAGACCTATTTACTCTGGAGGGGCGCTTGGCTTGAGACCTATTTACTCTGGAGGGGCGCTTGCCTTCAGATCTATTTACTCTGGAGGGGCGCTTGCCTTCAGATCTATTTACTCTGGAGGGGCGCTTGCCTTGAGACCTATTTACTCTGGAGGGGCGCTTGCCTTGAGACCTATTTACTCTGGAGGGGCGCTTGCCTTGAGACCTATTTACTCTGGAGGGGCGCTTGCCTTGAGACCTATTTACTCTGGAGGGGCGCTTGCCTTGAGACCTATTTACTCTGGAGGGGCGCTTGCCTTGAGACCTATTTACTCTGGAGGGGCGCTTGCCTTCAGATCTATTTACCCTGGAGGGGCGCTTGCCTTGAGACCTATTTACTCTGGAGGGGCGCTTGCCTTCAGATCTATTTACTCTGGAGGGGCGCTTGCCTTGAGACCTATTTACTCTGGAGGGGCGCTTGCCTTCAGATCTATTTACTCTGGAGGGGCGTATTAGTTTAGTTATGTCAGTTTGAAAGTTGTAGGTTCGGGACCAACTAGTTTTTGGTACCTACAGTGCCTATTCAGAATATTTTTTCCCCGAAAACATTACCGCCATACTACAGGGTGCACTCTAAGTCGATAGCGGAACTTTAAGTAGGCTGTCTACTGATCACTACAAACGACTTGGACCAGGTGGCGAAAAAAATGGAGCGAAAAAAATATCAGCTGTTCCATACAAAAGGTCGACTCAGTACTGCGCCAAATGTATGAAACAGCTGATATTTTTTTCGCCACCTAGTAGTAAGTTGTTTGTAATGATCAGTAGACACCCCAATTAAAGTTCCGCTCAGAGTGCACCCTGTAGACTATGCCAAAATGATAGACATAGATTAGCACTGACATACCTAGGAAGAGACCTAATGCCTGGGACTTCAAAAAGCGGTGTCGGTTACGGTTTGTCTCAGGCTCGAGTTTTCTTCTCAAGGTCCCAGTAATTCTAGGTCAATTTCACCAGAGAAATTAGTACTTTTTATTTGTAAGTTTTCAGAGAAAATTCTAGAGAAAATTACACAACCACAAATAAAAAGTGCCACCAAAATTAGGTAATAATTTATCTGATGTAATTGATCCTTCTAATCCCTGGTGCCAAGGATATCATCATCATCATCACGAACCATATCATCAGCTGCGGTGACTCTGGCCTTGGTCTCGTCTGTATGTAGACCGCCAGGGGCACGAAGCCGCACATCCAGACCAGCCATTGCTTCATTATCCGTCGCATGGTCTCCTCTTCCGCCGAGAGGTAGACTATGTCTTCTGCCGTCAGGGTCTGAGGCAAAAGTAGGTAATTAAAACAGTGTGTTTATTCTGTAAAAAATCCGCACAGTTGCTAGTTCTCAAAACCTGTTTATTTGCAAGTTTTTTTTTTTTTTTTCGAAAATAGAACATTTTAAAATCGAAAACAGAAAAATTCCCGCAAATTAACCAGTTTTGAGGACTAGCAACTGCGTGGATGGGCACTAGTGTCCTCGCCAAGACGAGTATCGAAGCTCAAGGGCACTACCTACCATTTCTCAAAGCGCTTCGTCGTTTCTTTGAACCCTCATAACTTGTCTTTGGATTATAGGTACCAGATAAACAAAATTCTCGGAATATGTTTTTTTTTTACAGAATAAGTACATAGTTCTATGTTCCTGCCTGTTATTTTAGAGAAAGAGGATCGGGCCATTAAATACGAATTGACAATTTTCATGTTGAGATACTTCAGGATTCGGGGTATTACTTCGGCTCATAGACGCCCTGAGGGTACTGGATTTTTTTTTATACCAACCGAGCAATTTAAGCCAACGAGAGGTATCGTTAAGTACTACAAATTCACATAAAGTACCAAGATTACAAAAGGTGATGATGAATCTTCAGTTCACTAGGACTTAATGATTTTGAGGTGACCTCTGATTTTGGGGTTTAGTTGGGATGTAATTGGGCCAGCCGGTAGTAGGTACACACCTCGTCGTAACAGTATTCGACGAGCGTCTTTATTACCTTCACCAGGACCACCCAAAAGTGTAGGCTGTACATCACCATCCATACGAACAGCAGGTGCTGGGGAAATAAAATTATTAGATCACTTTCAGTACCCAACTGCTCCAAAACTCTCTAAATTTTGGGGACAAAACGGATCGAATCGCTGTTTTCTTTGTTACTAGGAAAATGGTTTGCTTTATTGTACCGACGTTTCGTCTCCATTGTAGCGTCCGTGGTCGTAGACAGACCTACAAAAATTACCGCGATTCGACCCGATTCGAACCATATTACTTATGTGTGAATATCGCGAATAATAAAAAAATACTTTTGGGACGTTTCTAAGATAATTTAAGACCTTGGGCTAGGCCCTAATGGTAAGTCTTTTAAAATGTGCGAGACTCGTGTGCGAGTCCGACTCGCACTTGGCCGGTTTTCTGAAGCTAGGTTACCCCTAGGCTAGGTTTTTCTAAGGCTTACCCGTGCTAGGGAAACATTTAAAGAATTATTGAAAGGTATGCCGTAGGTTGCGCTTTCAAGTTCTGTCCCGAGCGATTTCTTTTACCTTATAAAAATCTTTGATTTTTTTTTTCACGCACCTGTAATATCACCTCCCAATAGGGCACGCGTCTGAAGATGAACCTTCTAAACAGGGATGCCAGCACCTTGTTCGCCAGGGCACCAGACCCCACGGCCCACAGCAACGTTGGTATCGCTGAGATACTGTTCTCGCCACATTTTGCCCATTCAAATAACTGAAATGGCGATAGTTACGATCAATCATTAAGATGAAATGCGTCTCACAACTTTACTAGCGCCGCCAATGGAAAAAAAATCAATTCTTTTTTTTGGATGCGTTTTTAGCAAAAAACGCTCCTGCGATTTCTCGACGCGAGGCTTAATTATTTTTAGGACCTATGGTTTGGATTCCAGATCCTAGAACTTAAGAATGCAATCGATTCTCGCCAAATGTGGCCACTTTTGGCGAGAATCGATTGCATTCGTAGGAAATCCAATCCTGGAATCCAAACCTTAGGTCCTAAAAATAGTTAAGCCTCGCGTCGAGAAATCGCAGGAGCGTTTTTTGCTAAAAACGCATCCAAAAATAAGATATGATTTTTTTTCCATCGGCGGCGCTAGTTGTGAGACGTATGGCGTCTTAATTGTTTTAAGAAAATCATCACTAATCAGGAACTTAAGGCTCTTAAATATTTTTTTCATTCCGCCCGATTATGCGCTTTTTTTGAGACGACTCAAGCTCGATATGAAAATCATAGTTATTACTTATGTAAACTTATGTGTACCCCGTACAATGTACATTTCTCACGAGCTGAGCAAAGACTTTCTCTTACATTACATATCTTATTTCATTGTACGCTTTTTGATAGATGGCATAGTCAGGTCAACAGCTTGGACCGATTCGTATATTTACTGGTTATAGAGAGAACTCTATGGGTGGTCGGGACTAGATCTAGGATTTTTTTGTTATTTTCTACGCAACGTATGGAACAGCTGATATTTTTTTGGCCTGAGGCCTACGCCGTAGCATTTGAAGATCCGAATTGCGTAGCGGCTACTACGCTCGTAGCACTTTAAGATCCGCATTGCGTAGCGGCCACTACGCTCGTAGAACTTTAAGATCCGCATTGCGTAGCGGCTACTATACTCGTAGAACTTTAAGTTCCGCATCGCGTAGCGGGTACTACGCTCGTAGAACTTTAAGATCCGCATTGCGTAGCAGCTACTACGCTTGTAGTACTCGTAGACTTGCATTCCGTAGCCATTCCGTAGCACTATATTGTGAGCTAATTGCGAGGGTATTTCTCCACTTTTAATTGATCCATCTACAACACAACCAACCTCAAGAAACTCAGACCGCGCATAGTTAACGAGCCTGCACGGCCACATCACAGGATGAAACGGGATATTTTGTTTCACATTTGGTTTTACAGTTTTTAACAACTAGAATTTTGTAGTTTTGCTACGAAAAGTAGTGGTATTTATCAACAGGATCTCACGTAGTTTTTTGACGTTCATAATGTCACCATTGATGTCCAAAATGACTCTACGGAGGCGTTCTTCCGCCTACTTCTGACTTTGGTTTGGGCTCACCAACGATTTTTGGGGTCACTGGGGTCTGAGCACATAGATTGAGCCCTATGCTAAGCTCTATGTGTTGTTGGGACTTCATGGGTTGGATCTTGTCTAAGGTAGGTTCATTGATAGTTCTAGCCTAGAAGCATTCCTAACTGGACTTTTCCAGGTTGTTGTATAATATTGTTATTTACATGTGGGTAGTAAATAAAGATCAGTCTGTGTCAAGCTATCTAGTGTTTCACTTCATGGTGACAGCGGTGTTGAAGTCTAAACCATAAATCGTACATGAAAAGAAAAGCAAAGCCAGAATATCAATAAACTGATTTTATTTCACAAATCAAAGCTACTGTCTGTGCTAGCGATATCAAATATATTGCTGTGATTGGGGCGTTTCGAACATTTAGCACTAGATTTTTCAGATACATTAAAGCTCTCTGTGTAGGTTGAACATTTTGCACTGGTTTCTGCAATCACTTTTTAGATAGACTTTCGATGCCTGCGTCTTTAGAGCTTTTTGCGATGGTATTTTCTACGTCTCTTGAACTTTCGCCTCTGGTCTCTGCGCTAGGGTTATAAAATACACGATTACTCCTCGCGTCGTGTGAATCTTTTGCAGAGTTGTCTTTGGAGACCATTTGGATAATCATCTCACGCTCCACTTTCACAATATCTGTACCCGATATGCGAGATATTGCTTGAGATTGGTTGTTGGTCGACACGCAGCCGCATCTGGTGGCCTGCAAATATAAAAATGATATTAGTTTTACAATTCTAAAACGGTTTAGTCTATCTCGCCTTTCTATTACACATTGTGACACCTAAGATGTTATGAAAGTGACTAGGAGGTAGCTATGCTATCTTCTAGAAGGCTTAAGTCTGTAACGCAATGGCGTTTGGATGGTGTCCCAGTAGAAGGACAAACACTGATATATTCCAGTGTTCGCTCACGGAGTTCACCAGGGTTATGACGGACATGCTTGGCCGTAATATTATTCTTTAGATAAATCACATTATTGTAATTATTACTTGTTATTGGAGTAGAATGACATTTATACGTTTTTTGTTTAGGCCAAAGTAAATTAATTTAAGGGACATTTAATATTATATAATTCGTACCTATTAGCCAATTTCCAATTAATGATTCCATTTCAATCGTATTCATTGCCATTATTTATTATTACTTTAATTTTTTTTATAATTTTGAATTAGATCGAAATTATTGTGTTATAATTAAGATTTAATTTTGTTTGCGACCAGGGAATTTCTAATTTAATCATTTATTTTATTAGTGAATTTGCCATGTAAAATGTAATCTGTCATTTTGGATGACCTGTAAGGACAGTATAAATATGCAATAATTAAATAAAATAAATAATAAAAATCCGGGGTTTCCTCGTTTTTCTCCTACAACCCTCTAGAAATCAGAATATTCTTTGCTGTACCATAAAATTTTTAAAAGGACCGACAGCATTAATAAATCTTTATTGAAACCGTCAACTGGGAGCCACGGTTTTAGATTGATTGTACTCTGGGAGCCCCTGTTCTACAGGGTGCATTCTAAGTCGATAGCGAAACTTTAAGTAGGATGTCTACTGATCAATACAAACAACGTGTCATCTGTTTCATACATTTGAATCAGCTGTTTCAAAATCAGCTGTTTCATACATTTGGCGCAGTACTGAGGCGACCTTTTGTATGGAACAGCTGATATTTTTTTCACTCCATTTTTTTCGCCACCTAGTACAAGTTGTTTGTATTGATCAGTAGATTGCCTACTTAAAGTTCCGCTATTGACTTAGAGTGCACCCTGTAGATTGATTGTTCTCGTATACAGTCTGCTCTATCCAAGGGCGTCGCCAGCCGATGGCGCAGGGGGGAGCAAGTTGACTTTACCTACTACAATTCATACTTTTCTCATTCTCTATGAATGAGAATAGTAGGTATGAATTGTAGGTAAAGTCGACAGAACATGAAGCTTTTCACTTGTACTACGAGCCTTACATCTACAGCCAGAGCTTAGTTGAGCGTACGGAATATTAGGAGTGGAATTGGTGAATTCATTCGAGTTTCGACGTACGGGAATGATTGTTCAAGGCTTGAACTTCAAGCAAATTAACTCAAAGACTTAGGACTTTGGTTGCATTATATTTGGCAACTTTTTTAGAATCTCTAGGGGGGGGCAGCTGCCCCTCCCTGCCCCCCTTGGCGACGCCCTTGGCTCTATCTCTATTTTCTCTATTTACTAGTCGTTGCGAGTTACTTATAGCCTAGCATTTATACATATACCTAACTGTCTCCAAACAGGAAAGAATTAGACAAACCTTTCTGTAAGCAAGAGGTAGACAGTTTTTTTCACATACTTATTATAATCTCCGCGTCTACTCAATTTCTACATTCAAATGCATAAACCCAACCTGAACATAAGCCTTCAGCTTCACGAAAGCGGCCGTCGTCTCGCTGGACTTGCCAGCTAGAGGCCACCAGAGGTCCTCAGACCTCTGCCCCACCAGGCTGCCGGTGCTGCGGCGCCGCTCCGCCATCCCGCACACCCTGCAGCCGCCAATGCTGCTGCCGCTACCCACGCATGCGTTCGACGACGGCATCTCACTCTAGTGCAGAAAATTGGGCCTAAAGATCTCGCTGTTACAGTTCCCAGCGTATCTATACTTGAAAAATGACCTTGACTGCGCAGTAGACGATTTTTGGGCCTCTTTGGCGGGGGACAAGGGGCGCGACGGAATTGCTATTGCTTCGAACGGCCCCGATTGGTTAATTTTGTTTGACATGCGCGAACTCATGCTCACTACGCAGAGTTTTGCTCAAGTTAAATGCGCCGGGAACTTCACCTACAATCTGTGTCACCAATGGCGACCCTCGATGGTGTTTGGGTGCCTGTGGAGTGCCGGGTGACGCGGCGTCTGGGGTTCAGCCATAGACTTACTAATTCTATGGGTTCAGCACACTAACAAAAACCACTTCTGTTGACTTCAAATGACTGTTTATTAACTGAAACCTATTTACTGAAACACTTGCCGGGATAACTAAAACACTAAAATCTACTTTCTAACTAACTGTTCTCTGACTTTAATAAATAACTAACTGACTGACTGCTTTTCTTTCTGACTTGACGACAAACTGAACTCAAAAAAGATGGCCGCGCTGCCAAAACTCTCTCCGCCCGCGTCTATGGGCCGCCGCGTTTTTATCCGCCATCCGCGACTGGTAGCGCCATCTGTGGCGTGCTAAGCAAACTAATTGACAGTTCGCGGATGACGGATTACAAATAATACTGCACGATGGCGCTGGTGGTAGCCGGTTGGCGACAATCTGCCTACAATGCCTTCCAGGAAAGAACAAACTTGAGACACTACGTGGCTTGACGTGCGCGTTTATAGCTTTCTTTAGCGGTTTGAGGTCTGAGTGCGGGAAGGTACCGGGCTTCATTGAGGCGGCGGAAAGAAGTGCGGGAGGCGCGGTCGAGTCTCTTTTTTTGTGGCATGTATTGTACGTCTCGATTACAGGCTGATTAGTGCAGGTGTCAAGTGTGAAAAAAAATAGTAGAATGCAGTATAGGTAAGCAGGTATAATTGCTATTTAAAAATTTCCCTGTAGCGAAGATAGTGGCTTTTGATCTTTGGGGACGACGTTAAAAGAAAGAGGCTTATACCAATCAGTGGATTTTACCTATTTTTATAATCTTTATTTTATTGAAAGTTTAGTACACAAAAGTGACCATGTCACCTTCGTAAGAGCTACAATAGTTTTACTTGGAGGCTGGATATAGGTACTGTGAGAGAACGTTCCCTGTGATACAGCCCTAGCAGACAAACAGAACGCTGCGTCATTGCTTGTTGAAAACAGGCAGGCGCCGCTGAAGAATGGTTCGGCAAACCGTTGGACCGGTTTGAATTCGGCCGCGTGGCTCGACCGTTGAGTTGAGAGCCGCGCGGGCAGTCGGTTCGGAGTAGTCGCGGAGTGCGCAGTGTTTGATTGTGTGCCGAAATAAATTACTTGTCCTGAAATCACGAAGTGCCTTTCCCTTCTGTTCTGTCCTAACAGTACTTACTACCTTAGATAGGTGGTAAGAATCCTTACGTCCTGGAGTTCCCCTCTTCGCTACTGTACGCCGACGCTGACGCTAACCTGCGCAGGCGCACATGCACCGCGCTGACAATGCTCTGCGCGCGCGACAGGGTGGAGCGCGCGGCGCGGGATGCGCACGCGTGGAGCTCGATCTGCCTGTTGGCGCCACCAGTGAGGGGAGGGGAGTTTATTAGCGTTCGGATAAGTAATTCGGAAGGCAAAGTTTTTTGTTCGAAAGTCCGTTATTGGCTTAATCTTATCTTTAGACAATATTGAGAAACTAATTTCAATATTTTTTATTTTGGTTCAGTAGTTTGGATTTTACAACGTTTCAAAGACTTATGACGTCAGGCGACGGCCTGCATACTGTTGGCGATCATAGGAACAAAACATTTTGGCGCATAAAAACAAAACAACTGGACCAAAATAAAAAATATTTAAATTAGTTTCTCAATATTGTCTAAAGATAAGATTAAGCCAATAATGGACTTTCGAACAAAAAACTTTGCCTTTCGAATTGCCCCAAACTGTGAACTTGCGATGCGTAACTTTTTGCTAAGGAGAGAACTAAAACTGGCGAACCGTTTTGTAACCACACATGTGCAGTTTAGTTGCTTAGACTTGTGTTATTTTAAAACTTCATAAAAAAAATGTCTCACTTTTATAGCATAACACGTCTTTGGACATAAGTGATTTTTATGGCAAAGATGGCAATAGAGTTAAAAGCAAGACGCGTTATTTTTTTTTTTTAACAGCTGGCGTTTGTGTTGTTTTAAAATCACATATTGTAGTATCCTCTCTTTGCTTCTTGGCCCGTGAATGGAGTGTGTGGAATGTGGAGAACGAAAATAGAACTTTAACATAATGGAATCATAGAAATGAAGTAGCTATTCGCGAAAACTTCCTACCAGTGTTCCAAGTAGGGCATGTTGAAACGCTGGCAGTAGTGCTTGCGGACGTAGTCTGCGTAGCACAGCGAGAGGAACCAGCAGATGGTGATGTGGATCTGCGGCTGCTGCTGCCTGAGGAACCTGGTGAGGGGCCCCAGGACCACCAGCTCCGACTGGCCGAGGATACCGGCTGTGGTCATCTCGAGGAACAAGTTTGGGCTCTGCAACATACAAATCTGAAATACAACACCAACCAAATCGCATGATTTCTTGCAGATAGGTCAACCGAGTGAGATAGAGAGAGAGAGACAGAGAAATCGCACTGTAGCGCGTGCTATGGTCATTTGTGTAAGGCTAGCAAGACTTTTACTCATCATCATTATTAGCCTGTTAACACCCATTCTGAGTAAAGGCCTCTTCATGCTCACGCCACCTCTCAGGATCCTGTGCCAGGCGCAACCACTGCTTTCCGGCTACTTGGGCTATGTCGTCGGACCATCTGGCTGGTGGTCTGCCCACCGATATCTTCCCTCTCGGGGTCGCCATTTCGCAATTGACTTTGTCCATCTGCCATCGGTACTTTACCTATACCTAGTTACTGTTACTTTTCTATAGAAAGATAAGAATAGAGTAAACTAACTTCTTTAATAAGTGCGTCCAGATAGTATTGGAAGAACCGCATAGAGCAGACCCAGATGTGGACCATCAGCGCCAGGAGACCTAGCACCATCGTCGTCTGAAAATATAAACTTAGCGTTGACTTAAAAAAAAAACTGAGCCCTTTGCATCTACGTAATGAAATGCAAAGGGAAATACAGCGTCCCTTGGCACCTTCACTCACAAAGAGACCACTCGGCGCTGCAGTGCCTGGGGCATTGTTTTTAGATGAAGAAGGCTTATCCAGCACCCTATACCATCCTTATAGCTTAGTCGGCCTCCCACAGGAAGCAGTGCAGAGCCAACTAAGCCCTGGGTTTCCTCGCGATATTTTTCCTTCACCGTTAGCAAGTGGTATTGCTACTACAAATTGACAAATATACGTAGATAATAGAATGCAGAGTAGCATTAAACGAACCACTACTGGGCACAGACCATCTCGCAATGCAAAATAAAGACGTTCGACTGGCTATGTCTTTGATCAGCGGCTGGCCGAGCCCTAAGATCCAGAGAATCGTAGGGGCTAATACTCTGGAATGTCGCACGACGCAATTTTAGAAGGTATCCCTTTTCTTCAAGCGTGGCAAATAGTCGTCAGCTCAGGTAGGTGATCTCAGAGAAGTCTCAACTGTCTATCAAGCTAGTGTCTATAAATATGCTACTCAAGGTCGAGCTTGAGAGCGAGGAAGAGCTTGAGATGATTGTCACTATTAATGCCACCCTAACATCTTTATGCAGTTGCGTCTTTGGCGCTTCGCACTGGGTTTCCAGATTCTAAAGCAGTTCCTATACTTTGGGTGAATACTGTTCATTAGGTGACAGTGTTACCTGCTGGTAACACTGTCTGGCAACACTCACTGGCGTCTTCTCCATGACGGGTATACCGGCTATTAGGGGCAGAGCTGAATGAAACGATGCGCTGATGATGAGCTTGGTATAATAGCAAACTGGGGCGCAAAGGAATGATAAAAAATACAATATTTGCGGGTGCGCGCGTGGGACCTCGTGAGCGATCGGCTGCAGACTGATTCACATTTGGAATGTTCAAAAGGATTCAAAATAGTTGACATAACAAAAGAGTGTGCGAGCTAGACCCAAACTACACGATCAGCTCGCACCAATAAGCGGGTCCCACACGCGCCAAGTTCAAAAGGCTGGCAAACATGAAGGTATCAAAAAAATATCAAACACGTGAGAACGTCGCTAACACCGGCGTTGTCTCCTGGTATGATCAGCGAGGACTGCAGCTCACTGTAGAGCAACACAGTCGCCGCGCTCGCGAATAGGGCTGTGGGGCCCATGCCCCACAGGGAGAGAGAGGGAGAGAGAGAGAGAGACCTGTACTCAGCAGTGAGCAGAAGAGGGATGGCGATAGTGGCGATGATAACCAGAACTTGCAGAGTAAGTAGCATCAAACGAACCACTATACTGGGCACAGACCATCTTGCAATGCAAAATAAAGACGTTCCACTGGCTACGGCTTTGATCAGCGGGTTGCTGAGCCCTAAGATCCAGGGAATCGTAGGGGCTAATACCCTGGAGGAATCCTGAAGGAATCCCTTTTCTTTATGGGGTGCCATTAATGGCATCCTATACTTCAGGTGACAGTGTTACCAGCAGCGTCTTTTCCATGACGGATATGCCGGCGTTGTCTCCCGGTACGAGTATGATCAGCGGGGACTGCAGCTCGCTGAAGAGCAACACAGCCGTCGCGCTCGCGAACAGGGCCTTCGGGTCCACGGCCCACAGGGAGAAAGATAGAGATAGAGAGAGACCTGTACTCAGCAGTGAGCAGAAGAGGGATGACAATAATGGCGATGATGGTGCACAAATGGCTATGGCTTTGATCAGCGGCTTGATTAGCTCTGGCCAAGTTGATTCGTTCGTTATGGACAGTTCTTTCGGTGAGTAAATATCAGTCATACCAGAAGTGTCTTCTCCATGACGGGTATACCGGCGTTGTCTCCTGGTATGATCAGCGAGGACTGCAGCTCACTGTAGAGGAACACAGCCGCCGCGCTCGCGAACAGGCCTGTGGGGCCCACGCCCCACAGGGTACCGTTGCAGCTCAGCCATTTGGCGACGAATTCCAATTGGGGCTCGTAGAGGTTCTGCAAGCGTAGCGTAAGGCTAGGTTTATCATCATCATCATCAGCCTGTTAGCACCCACTGCTGAGTAAAGGCCTCTTCATGCTCACGCCACCTCTCACGATCCCGTGCCAGGCGCAACCACTGTTTTCCGGCTACTTTGGCTATGTCGTCGGACCATCTGGCTGGTGGTCTGCCAACCGATCTCTTCCCCTCTCGGGGTCGCCATTCCGCAATGAAGTTTGTCCATCTGCCATCGGTACGTCTCGCCAGGTGTCCTGCCCACTTCCACTTCAAAGAAGGCTAGGTTAGAGCGTATCTATGGGTTTATAACGCTGTCTATCCCGCTCTACGTCAAACAAAATAGTGAGATACATATTGCTATAAATCTATAGATACGATCTAACCCAGCCTCATGCCAAGCTTGCTGTTGGGGGGATGAGAGGAGGGGAGATGAGAGTTGGGGGTCGGTTTTGCGGTTTTGTCTCTCCCCAAAGTGGCAACTGGCAAGGAGAGTCAAAGTTGAACTGGCACTTCTACCTGAGCCATCGGCGAAGCAGAGGTACGGTGTGCCACAGTCACAGATACCCCATGGCAGCTGTTACCGCGCGCGGCATAAAGGCGCCAATCGAACAAAAAAGGGGTATCCTAGCGTGTGGCCGACTGTACCTAGTCTAAACTGAAACTGCGCGCTACTGCGCGTGATATCTTTTTCATAAACTGAATTATGTTTCGGTGGGTCTCTACTCTACATTGCAATTTTTCTGAGGGTAGTTTATTTTTCTGAGTTTGAAGAGTGCTGGCTGGCACGAAGAGCCAGTTGTGGGCATTTTTTTATCCCTTTAATACAAACATTGCATAGCAGCTGACGGAATAAAGAATCACGGAACTAGCTATATTGATATTGCTACTGCGTTGGGGTAGGCATGAAAGTCAAGGAAGTCCCAAAATTCCGATAGGCTGGTAGTTTTATTATAGCAAGCGAAAAGTTGTAGAGGGAGGCTACAACTTTTCGCTTGCTATAATAAAACTACCAGCCTATCGGAATTTTGGGACTTCCTTGACTTTCTCCCCATCTGATATCATGGCTTTTTATACTTACTGCCACTGAGATGTTGAAGGAAATAGCCCTGTTCGTCATGCAGGTGTTGAATCATCCCCAACCTAGATTGCCTCACTGTCGTCCAAGAATTATTGTTCCATGTCAATTTTTTGATAAGGTTATAAGGGCAATAGTTCGTATGAGGGTTATTAAGAAAGATTAGATTTCTTGTGAGGTTTTTTTTGGTTGTATTTTTGGTTGGTCGAGTTTTCTGATTGCTGTAAATGACAGTTTTGACGTTTAACAGATTGAACACAAACTTATTTCTTGAGAAACGAGTTGGTGTTCGATTTGTCGTATAAATGGTGGAAAACTAAAATAGGTTCTTTTGAATGGGTCTGTCTAGCAGACTTTTATATTATGGATGGCGTAAATGAAATAACGCATTTTACAAGAAAATGTGTAGATCGATCTGCAATGGCTGACACAGACCCAATCTATCCATTGTCATTTATTTCTAATTCTAACACTTATTTCGGTTACATTTTCACTAACACTGAAAGCACGACATTAAAGAATGCCTACTTTAAAATAAAGTTGAAAAATATGATTTGATAGTTCTTATTTTGTGGGTATATGAACTACGATTTTGTATAGTTTATTTTATTATAAAAACACTTAACATCAATATTTATTCATATTTATCAGCTAGACTGAAATAAAGGATGCAACAAAATTCTTACCAATAATAGGTACCTAATTAAGAAAGCATTAAGTATTATGTAAAATATTCACCTAAAGATGAGTAGTAAATTTCAAAAGTAGTATCTTCTAATATCTTTGATTGAATATATTGGATTTAAATCACAACACTACGTTTTACCTAGACCATATTATTATTTGCCACAAGTACCTATATTTCACGAAATAACAACACATAAGTTTATTGACCTATGCACAACATTGTTTAGTTTTGCATACAGTTAACTAATAAACAATTCATTTTTATTAAAATATTTTCGGAAGAATAATGATTTAAGAATCTACTTATTAATTAATTTATAAATTGAGGTTAAGTATATATTTTTTACTAAGTACCATATTATTTGCTGCATTTGCACAGGGACTAGATATTGATTATAAAAAAGTTTCTTATTTTGTGGTTTGTATATATTATATTGTTATATAAACTTTTATAGTATAAATGTTTGTAACATTTCTGCACTCATTGCCCAGGAGTACAAAAATGATTACATTGGCATTTACATATTTAATATTGGTACATACTTACCTATGATATAACTATAATACATGGGGTTTGCTTATTTTTGCAAAATAAAAAATATATGTGCCGTTTTATAATAATAATTATAGTCATGGTTATTTATATTATAGTCTTTCCAGCAACTTTCCTGTTATATTTACAACGCTACGACCTACTGGTTACATACGTACATGATATTATATATTCTACTAATATCTACTTACTGGGAAATATAATATGTATTTCGTTGTATAAATTGTTACTTTTGGCTTAAATATATAATATCTTAACTTTCTAGTGTGTTTTGTATTTAACATTGCTTTTAGATATAATTTGGTAACGACGACTAATTTCATCTAACAAAGCAAATAAAGTTGTCAAAGCTGGATTACACTTTAGGCTCTACAACAAAAATCTTAACTTGGTTTATTCAATATGATGTTATGGTCCACATGTACCTACTCACACAATATACCAAGTACTATAGATTATGAACCCATATCTAAATGGATTAATAAAAGTATTGTAAATGCTTAAGTACTTAACTTTTAACTACGAGTATATTTAACATGATTTTATCAACAGAAGGTCATATACAAATATGTATCGCGGGATAAGTTTAGCTTAGGGTTTGTATATCAATAAATCTTTATTTTCCAAGCACGGATAGGTGCCTAGAAGAAACAGGAACAACCTGTACTAATTAATAATATATTTAGGATGATCTTCAAAACTAACGTTACATATCTCGCTTTGATTTTATTTATCTACAGGGTAGGTAATCGTATGAAGTAGTGGCCACCCCTGATGTCAGAGTTTTTAGGCCACCCAAAGGGCCTCTGATATGGCTTAACAATTGTTGATCAACAACAACCGGGACCAACGGTTTAACGTGCCTTCCGAAGCACGGAAGCGCTCAGATAATATTACCACTAGCGGTCACCCATCCATGGACTGACCGCGCCTTTGCCAATCAATGAAGAATGGCTAGTCCAAGTAGGCTGTGAGCGCTTGTATACTCCGTGCAATTTTAGTGGTTTTAAAGCCGAAGGTATTTTGTTGCACTCGTGATTCTGAGCCAAATTACAAAATTTCATTCCAAAACACGCGAAAAAAAAATTCACTTCTCCATACAAATGGTGTCGATTGGCGATAGCTGTTTGTATTGGGAAGTGTTTTTTTTTTTCGCTCGTTTTGAAGTAAAATTTTGGAATTTGCCTCAGAATCACGAGTGCAACTAAATACCTTCGGCTTTAAAACCACTAAAATTCCACGGTGTAGTTAGAGCGTGAGGGTACGTGTTTTGCAGTTTATCCTGAATATCTTCTTTGATCTAAACGAGCCACTCGATTGTGGGTGGTTTGGTCTGCGCAGGCGGCGTGGCAAGGTGGTGCTGGTGCTGGTCAGGTCACAGATTATACAGGGTGGCGTCGGCCGGTGGAACTGTGATCACTTCCGGACGCATTATTGTCTTCATGCGCTGTAAGTGCAAGATAGGATAGAGATGATTACAAAGTACCTAAGATAGTCCTTGGTTGTGCGGGCGCATTTCTATCTTAAAGCGCTGCAAAGAAGGGGTGGTTTCTTAGCTAAGTTGACCTCCGACTGCGAAGTTAACAGTGGTGAATAGAAATCTGATCGTTCCCCAAACACCATCACTAGTTGACAGACTCTACAACTTGCCAACAAAGAAGAAAAACATCGTGGAATCATTATTAGTCGTTGGTTTTTTTACCGATAGTGAAATACAAAAGGTGGAATTCTACAATCGAGTTATGCCTAAAATTGTAATCGTCAACGAGCCCGCAGCGGATGAACGCCGTGACAAACGCGTCGTCCGTCCCTCCTCCATGATTAAGACTTCCGGACGAGGTCGAAACATGTCGGCTAATCCGACAAAATAAAAGTAAGTGAAACCGTCAAATAAATATAAAACGAATAAGACATTGTTTAGAAATACTCACGTTGACACAGTTCCCAGGAGTTATGAGGAACTTGTAGACGGCGTAGAGCGGTATGCAGGAGACGGTGGTCCCAGTTAGGACCCAGCCCACCGAGATGGACCAGTCTGGATACGTGTACTCGCCCACCAGCATCTCCTCATGCGCCAGCACCGAGAACACGAACAGGACCAGCAGGAACACTGGGCTGTTGAAACAGAGAGGTATGTTATGTGGGTTTGTCCACATAGCAAAATGAATCATTGAACTCTAGAAAGAGCAAAGGATCTGGCCAAACAAAGCCCAGCCAAGTTTGCGCTGTTTAAGCCCAGCCAATGAATCCGTGGGATCCAAAGCCGTCAGCTCTTCAAACAGTAAATAAGTAAATGATAATACGTCTTGTATCTTGAGCTACTAACTGACAGAACACAAAACTAGCAGGGCTCTTAAGTTTTACCCAAAGCTGCCAAGACCACAGAACACTGAAGAAAACATTTTTCTGTATTTTGTGGGCAAGATACCCAAAAGCCTGGAACAAATAGTTTATCCAAATCTGGAAAGAAACACCAATACTGTATTTTATGCTCTTTGCCAATACCCAGGCTATAAGTCGCCTCTGAGCTTAATTTCTCCCAGTCTAGAACAAGCCACCCCGAGCAGCAGAAAGACTATCTCTGAAAGCCTCAGACTGTTTAGAGAGGTTGGTGGTCCCGGTTCTCACTATCTGTGAAAAAACTATAGCTATGCTGGCACGATGCGGGTTCCCCAATGTAGCTCCAGCAGGCCCGAAACTGATAGGACGGCCGTCGTATTAATAATGTCATCAGAAAACATTTAACTGGCGCGATGCAGGATCCCCACCTGATGTAGCTCCAGCAGGCGCGCCAAAAGCAGCCGGGTGCGTGTCCCAGCATGCTCTTCACGTCAGCCGAGAACCGTCCCACGCCGTACACCCAACACACGCCAGCCGCCTCCGCGAACACCACGAACAGGATCGCCAGACCCGGCCCGTAGACGTTGAGGAGGTCTACGAGGTACACTCCACCCTGTGAAAGAAGTGGTGGATAGATGACTCTTTAGGTGGACTTGCATCAAGCAGAGATAGCCAACTAACTAATATTCACGTTAACTCAGAATTAACCCGTTAACTCAGAACCCTGTTTGACGCAAGTGGACCTTGTTGTACACCAAAAATACTGAGGTAAGTTTTGTAGTGTCAGACTGACTGCTGACAGCAGAGCAATCTCTTCGTGACAATACATAATGTAGTATGTACTCACCGCGCGCCGAGCGCACAACCGGCAATAAGAGAAAATAAATCGGCAGTACGCCACCAGCGCCTGCCCAAACAACCCGCGTTTTTAGTGTGACTAAAGTCGACCCTGCGGTGACTAAAGTGGTGACCCCGACGTGATGATTTCCATCATCAATACAAAAAGCAAGCTACAAAGTTAGCGTTAGGCAGTCCGAATGGTAGGTGAATTATGCGCGATCAGCGAACACAAAAATGTAGAGTCACTTAGTACACAAGACAGCATTTAGATGCTTACTCGCTAGGACGCTAGAACAAAAGTGTAAACTCTGACGTGCTGTCGTGTGTACAACGGTCCACAAGACTTTGTGGACCATTGTACCATAAAACTAAATAGAGGTCTAAATAGGAGGGTATTTTTTATATTTAGCTTTTTGAGCTTAGCTTCAAATCAGCATATTATTATCTCTTAGACGGCTAAACCGATTTTAATAAAACATATCTAAGAATACTCGCTAAAAACTTTCTTTCAAATATAAATCGCATCCAAATCGGTTTAAGAGCCGTTTAAGAGCAACGGTGCCTCATACCGACACACAGACAGACATACAGACACACACACATACACAGACAGACAAATACACACATAGCGGTCAAACTTATAACACCCCTCTCTTTTGGGTTGGGGATTGAAAATAAATCGCGCTAAGAATCCAGCTCCTCATCTCAAAACCTACAGACACAATTTCACACACTCTCCGAACAAATGAAAGCTCCATTAAGCGCCACTGCCAGGTCATCTCAGCGAGTGGGCGCAATGAATAATGTATCATCCGGTCCATCGCTCCAGCAGATAAGGGAGAAGTTGTGGTAATTTATTGAATAACGCACGGCCATTTAATGCGGCGAGGCAGTTGCTTTGTTGAGATTTGCTCGGGAGTTGCCATACTACAAGTTTGGGTGTCAATGGCCCGTTTCAACTTAAAGTTCAAAGCTGAAGTCAAAGCCCTTGGTAGATGGCGCTCATAGGCTTGAACCGAGATGTGGCTGTCCAATTTCGCTTACACAGATTAATAATATCTTCACAAAAAGCGAAATTTGACAGCCGTGAAAACGGCTCATTACGAGATTTGTGTCGTGCATATCCTAGATAAGGTAAACGTACGTTATTTCGTGATAGTACACGATTTCGTGAGTTTTTGTTTCCGGCGCAATAATAAGCAATTGGTATAATGTTTAATAGCATTATAGTTTCCTAAAAAATCTCTATACTTTTACCTATCTAAAAAACCAACATACCTTATTTTTATGCTTAAGCTGTGTAAGATACGATGCTTACAACACTCAGTTAGGCACAAAAAGCGGTGCGAGACGTGCGCGCCATACATCGCGCTTCTTGGTAGCGTAAGGATCGGTGGTGACACTCATAAGCTTGTAGCAAGACAAAGGTAAGTATTTTTGAATAAAACTTTTGATATCGCTATTCTGTGATTCATAACGATTCATTTGATATACGTTAAGAGTTATTTGTAAGCATAGAATTGCTTAAAAACGCAATTTATTGACTTACGAAATAGCGGACATCATATTTTTTCCTTGTCCCTTATTTCGTTACACTTACGAACTAGGGGAATTTCAGAGACTTTTTAAATGTTTGTTTATTTCTATATTAGTTAACATATTTGAAAAATGGTTTGAACATCAGACAAGGTACTTATTTAAGTTACTTTTGAGCCTTATTCGGTATACCTTTTTGTCAACACAAGTCTTACAAAATGAGTTTGAAAGAGGCCGAGTTGGCAATTTTAAACGATTTACGCAGATGGATCAGCGTCATAATTTTGCTCGTTTTTCGATTAATTGCCTTTTGTTTTGGTTATATTCAGTAAGCATAGGGTACTGAATAGTTTATTAACATTATGTAATAAGAATTTCCAAGATTAAG
The DNA here is from genome assembly GCA_949319315.1 of Zelleria hepariella. Taxonomy (NCBI): domain Eukaryota; kingdom Metazoa; phylum Arthropoda; class Insecta; order Lepidoptera; family Yponomeutidae; genus Zelleria; species Zelleria hepariella. Next base: position 14,659,283 of record OX439395.1, read on the forward strand.
TGAGGGGTTATCTGAAAACTAATATAACGAAATAAGGAACACCGTTTTTCTTACAATGTCCGCTATTTCGTGAGTAATTAATGTATTTTTGAGTTATGATTGGATCGGAAAATGAGAAGAAAATTATTAGTTTCAGGCCTATGAAAAACTTATACACAATTAAAACTATTAGTATCAAGCATAAGTATTAGTTAAATTCTGATTTTACAAAGCCAATTTTACTTAAGGCAATACATTTTCTTAAGACCAAGGATCCCGACCTAAAACCGGATTCATAAACCCAAAATGCATGAATTTTCTGCTTTTAAGGTTCCGTACGAAGGGTGTCAAACGGGATCATATAATTATATCTTAGAAAAAAATACTGAAAACAACATATAATATTTTTTTTATACTGTGGCTATCTACATAAACAATTATAAAAATTATGTATGTTTGAGAAAAACAGTAAATTTAAGTACATAAATAACGACTTTATTTTTAAATAATAAATATAATAACAAAATTTTCCATATTATGTTAATTTAGTCATTAAAAAGAGAATTTAATTCATACAAATATAAAAACGAGATTTCTGTTTGTAGAACTTTTTTTAAATTTTAGTGAGTATTAAAACATATATTTTATAATTTAAAATTTTCTGTATTATCAGCATTTCTATAAGCAATGAAAAAAAAATCATTTTCATTCAATTTCAGTTTTTTTTATTGGTGACGATTCTTTGGAGATACCTTCCTACCTATCGATAATGTTGATTTATTTATATAAGTTTAGAAAGTGACATTTTTATGTCTGAGTTTTTTTTTATGATTGCTTATAAGTTAAAATGTTTATTTAAAAAAGTTACTTACTGATTTTTATGTTTTTATACATTATTATTCCTGCTAGGTACCTAAAAACTGTTAAACAAACAGATCAATAACTATAACGAAATAGGAGACAGGAATTCACGAACTTAGGAGCAGAGCGAAATTACTATACCGAAACAGGGTTCAAATCAGAGGTTTGTAAGAAAATTCATAATAAAATAAGTACTTGCTAAAACTATATGGTTAATGCTTTAAATTACTTGCAAAAGACCAATCTTCATCACACCGAAGGTTTCAAAGTGATACCTAATTTAGAAAAAAATATAAAAATCCTTAAAGTTGCCAGAGCCTTAACATACCGAATCAGGGGACATTTACCTTAGATAATCGTATGAGGTACTGACCACCCCTCATGTCAAAGTTTTTAGGCCGCCCAAAGGGCTTCTGACATGGCTTAAGGGTAGACGATAGCAAGATGGCGGGAAATTCAAAATTTTCACAGACTTTTACATTTTGTAGCTAAACTGAACTATTTTTGTTCAGCGATTTTTCGTTCGCGAGAATAAAACCGTATTCTTTTCATTATTGTAAACAACAGAACAACAATAATTCAGCCGATTATGTGTTCTGGTCTACGACAAGTTTTTTGGGCAGTACCACTGCTTCGTAGACCAGAACACATAATCGGCTGTATTATTGTTGTTCTGTTGTTTACAATAATGAAAAAAATACGGTTTTATTCTCGCGAACGAAAAATCGCTGAACAAAAATAGTTCAATTTAGCTACAAAATGTAAAAGTCTGTAAAAATTTTGAATTTCCCGCCACCTTGCTATCGTCTACCCTTAACAATTGTTGATCAACAACAACCGGGACCAACGGTTAACCGTGCCTTCCGAAGCACGGAAGCGCTCAGATATTATTGCCACTGTCACCCATCTATGAACCGACCGCGGCCGTTGTTGCTTAACTTTGCCAATCGATTAAGAACGGCTAGTAGGACTTGACTGTAAGCGCATATCCTATAATATTCTACAGAATCTACACACCATAATATCTAGATAGAAGAAAAGACTCGGTCTAGGACTCGGTATCAAAACCACGGAAGATAATTATTATGTTCAGAATAGCTATGAATACTTATACTCCGTGCAATTTTAGTGGTTTTTAAAGTCGAAGGTATTTTGTTGCACTGGTAATTCTGAGCCAAATTACAAAATTTCATACCAAAACGCGCGAAAAAAAAATTCACTTCTCCGTACAAATGGTGTCGATTGGCGATAGCCGTTTGTATTGGGAAGTGTTTTTTTTTTCGCTCGTTTTGAAGTAAAATTTTGGAATTTGGCTCAGAATCACGAGTGCAACTAAATACCTTCGGCTTTAAAACCACTAAAATTCCACGGTGTAGATCGATGATGCAAGGAGAAGGAGGTTTATCTATCCAGCCCATGAATAGACATACCCAAGCCCAAGCCCAAGCCCAAGCCTCTTTTTTTGTTACGGTTACGGATAAACATTGTCCCAGGCACTGCAGCGCCGAGTGATCTCTTCGCCCATCTAGTGTGATTTAAGAGACCCCTTCAGGACCGTGGGAACTCGACGATGGGCAAGCGCGTGAAAAACTGTTTTCTATAGCTGTTTCACCCAGAGCGAGACGGGGCGCGGGAAAAGTGAGAGGCAATGCGGCTGTATGAGTCTACGTGTGTTCGTGTCCTTTCGCGAGAATGTAGTTGTAGTAATAACGTAATAGATCTATTTTCCCAAATTTTTTCGTACTTCCGCAGCCATTTCTACATTTTATTAGCTATTTCAAAAATCTTTTTTTTTTCTGACAAGAACAATATATTATTGATGTAGTTCGACTCCAATAGACAGTGTAATAATGTGAGTAAATAACAGCTGAAAGTAACACCTTTTTCGGCGCGAAAAACGCATCGCTCTAATTTCTTTCAGGCTATTTTTTTTAGTATAAAAACTATTTGCAAACCTCCGTATTGGTCATTTATTAATATAAACCAAGTTTCAGAAAAATCCAGCCTGTAGTTTAGAAATTAAACCGGAACTACGTTTGTATGGGAAAACGCTGCTTCAGGGCGTTCTTAAGGTACCACTGGACGCTGTAAACAATCATCTCATTATGTAGATGCAAAGGCCTTTATTTTATGTTTTACGGATAGATCATCATTATCATCAGTTCCTGTTATCCCTAATCAGGGACATAGGGCTGTCTAAACAGTTTTCCAATCTGGCCGATTTTCCGCCTTCATCCCAAGCTCGGATATGTTCATTCCGAAACTGTTAGCCTCTTGTTGTACTGATCGACGCCAGGTAGATAAATATAGATTAATAGTAAAAAGTTCCTAAAGCCTCTACTGGTTTCTACTAAGCTACCGTACCTAGGGTTTAAAAGCAATGATACGAGATGCATTCATTTGAGAGGAGCTAAAGAATATCTCCGATTAGGTTCATCGGACTTCGGGTGTATAAAAGAGCTCGCATTCACTACCCTTCCATTTAGGGTGCAATATAATAATGCAAAGCTTGCTAGGAAGAGGGGCCTCTTCCTTATAGTTGGAGAGCTGGTGACCAATCGAGATATTTTTTCGTACAAGGCTGGGAGTTAGTAGGCTGATAGAGTAGACTTCGCTGAGTCTGCGAAAAATATTTTTTTGGTCCGGTCGCGGTTGAAAGTTAGATTTTTTCGACTTTGAAAGTTTAAATGTATGGGTTGAGTCATTTCTTTTTTGTCTACAAGGCTGGGAGTTTTTGGGCTGCCTTTTTAGTCTCCGCTGATCACGAAATCACTATTTATTACTAGCCAAACGCGGTAGAAATATTGTTTTTTATAACCTAGAAAGTGTGAATTTTTGGGTTATAAAAATCTAACTTTCAACCACGCTCGGCCAAAAAAACAAATATTTTCTTGTTAAACGGAGTCTCAACAACTAACCTAGAAGTTTCTAGCCTTGTACGACAAAAAAATTTATTCTGAACCCATACATTTAAACTTTCAAAGTCGAAAAAATCTAACTTTCAACCGCGACCGTGCCAAAAAAATAATTTTCCCAGACTCAGCGAAGTCTACTCTATCAGCCTACCAACTCCTAGCCTTGTACGAAAAAATATCTCGATTGGTCACCAGCTCTCTAACTATTATAGAACCCGATTATCTGACATGTTTTCTTATAGAATAAGGGATTTTACTTCCTGCAAACGTGGCAACAAGTGGATTTATTTGCCCTGGATTTCGTAGTCAAGAAGGAAACTGGTTCCGAGACTATTACGACTTTAGTGTTAAAACTTGGTAGGCATGCGTACTAAAAACTTTTGTAGATTTTTTAAAAAGTTTCCATAACTCAAACACACAAAAATCTAAAAATCCAATTAAAACACAATTCCGCATCAAATTATGTCGAATTTGCCAACAATTTCACCAAATTCCTACCGCTTCTTGTCCCCATTTTTGGGCATTTTTAACGGAATAATTTTTATTATTTTTATTTAATATTTTTTTGGCTTCAGTATCGTGAATAATCACAAATAATCACCCCTGAGTCGGGTATCACTAACCAAAACCACACCTTGTATATGCTGTACTTACATAGGTACAAGTTGGCAAAGCGCAGATGTAGATGAAGCAGAGCAGACCGGCTACGAAGAGCTCCCTGTGTCTTCCCAGAACCCGCGGGTACTCGTCGCAGAGAGCTGTCGTCACTGCTTCCAAACCTGTTGAGGAAGAACGAATCAGCAACCTGGGCTTAAGGGTGGATGATAGCAACGTGGCGGGAAATTCAAAATTTTTACAGTTTTTTACATTTTGTAGCTAAACTGAGCTATTTTTGTTCAGCGATTTTTCGTTCGCGGCAATAAAACAGTATTCTTTTCATTATTGTAAACAACAGAACAACAATAATTCAGCCGATTATGTGTTCTGGTCTACGACAAGTTTTTTGGGCGGTGCCACTGCTTCGTAGACCAGAACACATAATCGGCTGAATTATTGTTGTTTCGTTGTTTACAATAATGAAAAAATACTATGTCATTGCCGCGAACGAAAAATCGCTGAACAAAAATAGCTCAATTTAGCTACAAAATGTAAAAAACTGTAAAAATTTTGAATTTCCCTCCAAGCTGCTATCTTCCAGCCTTAAGTCTGTAGTCTACAGCTTGCCGACAGTTTGAAATTGAATACTGAAGATGCACACAGATTTTTCAAGAGTTCTCTATAATTCTCATCATCATCATCTCTGCCCACTGCTGGGTAATAGGCCTTTTCTCCCCCACGCCACCTCTCACGGTCCATCACCCTCCGCCGATACAACGATGTCGTCCGACCATCGGGCTGCCGGTTTGCCCACCAACCGTCGTCCAGTTCTTCCTCTCAGCTTACTCCAAATAATACCTGATAAATCCTCACCTCCAAAAGTGCTATCCAGCCCCAGCGTGATCAGCATCAGGAAGAATATGATAGCCCAGAAGACGGAGCCGGTCATGGTGGCGATGGCCTCGGGGTACACGATGAACACCAGCCCTGGTCCTTCCAGGCCAACCTCCTCGATGCTCTTGTTCTGGACGTGAGCCATGTATCTGGCAAAAGAAGACTTGACTTAACTTGACTTAAATCCTGTTATCCCTCAGGACTTCAGGAGGGACATAGGGCTCGAAGAAGTTTGGGCAAAAGAAGAAACGAAAATTAAACATACAAAATTTAAAAAACTGTGAAAAGGCCTTTCTCACCACGCCACTTCCATTGACCCTTGAGGTTATACTCAAAATAGGATCCTTATAAATCCTCATCAGGTGAGGGGGTTGGCGAGAAAAGGAAGAGACTTATTCCCAGCAGTGGACTTTACTGGGCGGATAGAATACAGGGCAATTTTTAAACATGTAGCTTTTATCCCGAAACACGTCAACTTCTACGAGTGTGATTTCCAACAACTTTTGTTCTACGACTTTTCGAAAAGCTCGATACTTTTTATTTATTTAATGTTTCTTACCCTTTAATAATAATAATAATAATTCATTTATTTCAAATAACAAGATTAATTATGGTTATTATGTGTAACAATTGTTTTGTTTATTATCTATGTTAGTAAAAACCTATAGCTAGAATAAGAGAGTTTAGGTACCTATTAATAAAAGTGTGCAGTTCTACCATTCCAGCGCTGCCTGAGCGGCGCGCTTTCGTGCCCCTCCACTCTCAACTACATTACTATTAGCCTCTCCTGATCTTATTTGTTACCCTGCGCTGCAAAAAAAAAAAATTGTTTGAAAAAAAATTGTATGGAAAAAACATTGCACCTTCACCAAAGTCGTAGAACAAAAGTTGTTGGAAATCACATTTAGAAGTTGCGGTGTCTGAGGTTAAAAGCTATTTAAAAATTGCCCTATATGTATAGGACCAATACAACTCACCCCAGCACAGAGAAGATGACGAAGCCGGCCAGGAAGCTCGTCAAGCAGTTGATGGAGGAGGTGATGAGTGCATCGCGGTAGCAGTTATTGTTGAACTTGTTGTAACTGGACAGCGCCAGCAGGGTCCCAAACCCGGGACCCAGCGAGAAGAAGATCTGCGACGCTGCGTCTATCCACACCTGAGGGAAACAATTCAGTTATTTAGTGGATAGCTAGCTTTAAAGAAATTTGAGACAAATAATGTCCAGGAGAGACCACGAGAAGTGGCGCGAAGGGAAAAAGATGATGAATTTCCAGAAGTCAATTCCGATTTGCCACATTACCAGCATTGCGTGATGAATTCACTGGTCTATTGAGTAGCAGATATCAAGAGTATCCTCTACAAGCGTCATCAGGTAATATCAGAATAATTGAGACCACGATGATGATGTCCTCCTCGGCATAAACCGATGACGGCGATTTATGCGCCTTTTGTGGTGGTAGACATGGAAGTGGCTCGCAAATGATACAATCAGATCTGTCTTGTTCCGCCATACATATTGTTGACCTTCTCAGCTGAGAACTCAAGGACGTTTCACCTTAGAATTCTGCAGTTTGTGCCACTCCGGCGTCAAGTAGTAACGGATGCCCTCCGTGGCTCCCGGCAGCGTCACCCCTCGAGCCAGCAGGATCAGAAGCACCACGTACGGCGCCAGGGCCGTCACCCACACCACCTGCAAAGGATTCAGTGTGATTCAGTCCTGATGTTTTTTCATGCGTTTACAACAAGAGTGGTTTAGAAAGTAAGCTTTGTCACAATTTACAGCTAAGTATCATGCGGTTTCAGCGGTCTAAAAAACTAAAAACTACCTATAAGGTCACAAAAAGTTCTGTACAACATTGTTAAAAATCTAGGCAAGGTTCTACGAACAGATGGTTTTATATTGGCCAACTGAGTGATCATAGTCCGTAACCGGTGTAAGCTCTAAAAACGTGGTAACCGATATCATTGGAAAATCGTCAATACCGACCTACTCTGATTCTTACCTTGCCAGCGCTTCTGACACCCTTCCAGAGTGAGAAGTATACCAGGACGAAGACTCCAAACACGCAGAGGGCGAGCGAGGGCTTGATGGGCCCCATGTAGTCCAGCCCGTCCGATTTGTGCTGCTCCAGGACATTTCGCCTGGGAAGAGAATGGTAGGAATATTGAGTTATTGAGCATTAAAAAAAAAACAGGCCCCTTATTAGTACTTTACGATGCGAACTTTATTAATTCCTTTTGAACGTCTATAAACTGGTTAATACGACGTGACAACATCATCAGTCGGAAGCGGCTTAGGCCCAGCTCAGTTGGAAGAGCCCAAGTATGTTGAAGCAGAGGCTGTTTCCACCTGAACCTATGGTATCATTGTAACGTTACACTAGTGTAGCATATCTATGGCTTTAATAGAGCATACATTTTGGATTCCTCAAAAATACCAAACCGAATCGATGAAATAAAATTAAAGAGGCTTTAAATATAAGGACTTACTCAAAGAACTCCTTGGCTGGCGTAGTGGCGTTAAGGTTGATCTGCGGTGACGTCACGGGGCTACATAGTGGGGTGTTCCAGGTGTTGTTACAGCTGGTCCAGGGCAGTACGGAGTTGATAGAAGCCAGCGAGGCCACCAGGTAGTACACGGCCCAGCCGATGATCGTATTATAGTACATCCCCATGTAGATGTCAATCATGCAGATCGCGTAGCCGACGCCTGTGGAGTTGAAATTGGTTTAACTAAAGCCCGGTTTCTGAACTGAGAATTTTACGAAGCACATACTTACGTATCGATCTGTCACGTTCTTTTGTGATAAATCTGCAGAGACAGAACGATACTTAAGCACTTGCTTAGCGAAATTCCCAATTCAGAAATCGGCAGTTTGGCTTTTTGCACCTACGTAATGAGATGATTTATACAGCGTCGAGTGGCACCTTCACTCACACTAGATGGGTGAAGAGACCACCCGGCGCTGCAGTGCCTGCAAAGTGTAATTTATTGGTGTAAAGATTTAATATTACTACAGCTGCGAAGTGCCAGCCAGTACAACTTGGAGTTCCACAGGGTAGTGTTCTTGGTCCCACTGTATTTTTCTTCACGCCAACGACCTTTCCTTTGCTTATGCAGATGAAACTAAAAAAAGAACGTGATCATGCAGATCTCGCAGCCGAAGCCCGAGGAAGGTGGGTTGCGTTGGTAACTTGGATGTTTGGAAGTAAATGTCAAGCGCAAAAATGTGCTTTATAAAAATAAACAAATGTTGGCTAGTTAACCAGATTTGTTTCGCTTTTCGTGCGCCCCATTCTGCAAATGCAAGTGTAGTAAAAGCGAGAGATAATCAGATCGAAAGTAGGAGGCATAGATCATCACACCAAGCAAGTTGATTTAAGGCTGAAAGATAGCAGCGTGGCGAGAAATTCTAAATTTTCGCAGTTTTTTATATTTTGTAGCTAAACTGAGCTATTTTTGTTCAGCGATTTTTCGTTCGCGGCAATAACAGGACAACAATAATTCAACCGATTATGTGTTCTGGTCTACGACAAGTTTTTTGCGCAGTGCCACTGCTTCGTAGACGAACACATAATTGGCTGAATTATTGTTGTTCTGTTGTTTACAATAATGAAAAGAATACTGTTTTATTGTCGCGAACGAAAAATCGCTGAAGACAAATAGCTCAATTTAGATACAAAATGTAAAAAAATGAGAAAATGTGAGTTGCTATCGTCCACCCTTAATTCCACACCGTTTGCCTGCAACAAGTCACTGCTCGAGCCCCCATAACTCTTGATACGTAGCTGGATAAACCAATTACCAGCAACTCTGCGATATCATTCGATTATCGCGAACGCCCGACAGATGTCGCGAGCTCTGATTTGATTTAAAGACGCCGTCGAAGTTTACGCGGGAGCGATTAATTGATTCGATTTTGAGTCAAGCTGTTTGTTCGCTAATTTGAGTCGTGTTGTTTCGCGCTTATTTTGTTTGCTAAATAACGATCAAATCGAGTTCTGCTGTCCTGTCTTGTTCGGTTCGATATACCCTGGTTATGCAGCGTTTTGTGTTTTTGTATCGACTTACCTTATGAATACTTCCTTTAAGGACTAAGGCCCGGTTTCTGAGTTGAGAATGTTGCTAAGCAAATACTTAACCATCGTTCTGTCACGCTCTTTTGTGAGAAATCTGCAGAGACAGGACGATACTTACCCATTTGCTTAGCGAATTTCTCAATTTAGAAACCGGGCCTAATACAAATAAATCTACTTTTACATTTTTGAAAACTCACAAGCAAGATTTTTTTTGATGCATTGTATTGTCGTAAAGTCAAAAGCACGGCAAACTATTTAGTCACCCGTACCGTAAACGAGTAGAGTGCTGGCATGTAAAGGTCTATGTGCTGTCGACTATAATTATGCGTCCAAAGTCGGAAAAGATGTAAAAATTCGTCAGAATACTGAACGAGTACGTTTATGGCCTCTACTTCTTTGCATCTGCCGCCCGACATTATACCAAATCATACAAATTTCTTATCTCACTGAGCATAAGGTCGAGAATGCTAATAACGAGTTATTTATTGGCAGCGAAACCATTTGATCGTCAGCGATCGATAAACATACGGTTTCCGTAAAAGATAACGCTAGAGTTAAATGCGTGTTTTATCGATTTGCATTTATTATGACGCGTAAATTTCACGAATTTCGTTTATAACGTTATCCACCTATACCTTATTGATATTTCTGTAAGAAGTGCCCCATGTGTGCACTATAAACAAATTAAAACAAAGTTAGAAATATGATTGGAATATTGTTTCAAGTTTTAATTAATTACCTATAATAATGATAATAGTTTACGTAATTACGAAATTCCTCACTATGTTTTCCTTCCGGCTTAGTAGGCTCCGCACGTATTGACACTTTATTTTCTTGTGGCCTAGGGTGACCAACGTTGAGCTGTTCCTGCAGACATTTAATTTAGATGTACTTTGCATCACAGAGCACTGGCTACTAGAGCCTCAAATGAATTTAGCTATACATAACTATCAAATAGCCAGTTGTTTCAATAGAAACTTTGCAGTACATGGGGGATCCTTACTTTTAATAAAAAATGGCCTTAAATACAAAGAACGCAAGGACATTTGCAAACTTTCTGTGGAAATGGTGGTGGAACTTTCGTGTGTTGAACTGGATAAACATATTATTATAGGCGTATATAGACGAGGCAAAGGCGATTTCAGTACATTTCAAGATGTAATGGAGGATGGGTTAAAAATGGCCTCCAGTTGTAATAAAAAAATTGTGGTCTGTGGTGACTTTAATATAGACTTGCTCGTAGATTGTACTCTGCTTTCTAAACTATCAATATTCCTTAAGTCATTTAATTTAACTAATGTTTTTTTGGAGCCAAGTAGAATTACAGAAACCACGGCCACCTGCTTAGATAATTTTTTCTGCGATTGTGATTATTTAGACTCATTAACTGTAAATTGTTTGAAATCGGACCACAGTGGTCAAATTGTTTACTTTCCAATAGATTCAAAAAAACCTGAGCAAACCATTATTTGTAGGCCCATAACCATCAAAAAGTTAGATGCTTTTAAACTAGACCTACAATGTAATTTGCCTAGTCCGAATAGTTTACAAATTGCAAATAATCACTACAGAGACTTTTTCAAAGTCGTTTCAGATAGCTTTGACAAAGTGTTTAAGCTGAAAAAATTAGTCACAGGTAATAAATCAGGATTTAGTGAGTGGGCAACAAAGGGCATTCGAAATAGCAGGAATACACTTTATTCACTATATGAGAAGAAAACTTATACGTACGATCCCCGTTTTCTAGAATATGTTAAAAAATATCAAAAAATATTTAGGGCCGTCTGCCACAAAGCTAAATGTGCACACATAAAGGATACTATAGACAAATCAGCAAATAAATCTAAAACAATTTGGACTATTATAAATAGGGAAACGGGTAAAACTAAAACAGGCGAGCGCGAATTTTCACTAAATATCAACAATGAGGTAATAACATCAAATGAGGATATAGCCACGGCATTCGAAAAGTTTTTTACAAATATTCCATTAGAAACAACAGTTCATTTAGACTCATCGCCGGATCTTGCAGCTGATATATTAAAAGCAAATGTCCTACCTTGTGATCACCAATTCTCATTTTCTCATATAAATGCGCACATAGTAGTAAAAACATTTAAATTGTTGAACTTAAAAAAAACTGAAGACTTATGGGGTTTGTCAGTAAAAATTATCAGCTCAGTAATATATGTGTTAGCACCACACTTAGCTAGTATTTTCAACAAGTGTATAGATGAAGGTCTGTTTCCGGACCTCATGAAATATAGTAGGCTTGTACCATTATTTAAAAATGGCGATAGGCAAGATCCTTCAAATTTTAGACCAGTGTCAGTCCTACCAGTATTAAGTAAAATATTTGAGAAAGTCGTGCTAGCTCAGCTACTATCATACTTCGATAAACACAAACTTCTCCACGACCAACAGTTTGGTTTTACTAAAGGACGCTCAACGACGGATGCGGGTGTGATGTTAGTTAGGCACATTTATAGCGCATGGGGGGATAGGAAAGATGCTATAGGCGTATTTTGTGACCTTTCAAAGGCATTTGACTGTGTAGACCATGAAACACTTCTCATAAAATTAAAATACTACGGGGTAAAGGGGAAAGGCTTAAAACTAATGAGATCATACTTGGAAGGGAGGGTTCAAAAAGCTGACATAAATCGTACACAGTCTGCGGGTTCCCAGGTGAAGATAGGAGTTCCGCAAGGATCAATCTTAGGACCGTTTCTATTCCTTGTTTACATTAATGATTTGCCACATATGGTGGAAAACATGTCTGAGATAGTATTATTTGCTGATGACACGTCACTTATTTTTAAAATAAGGAGACAAGAAGATGACCTAAGTGATGCAAATACTGCTCTCTCACGTGTATTAGATTGGTTCACAGCCAATAATTTACTGTTAAATTCTAAAAAAACAAAATGTATAAAGTTTACCCTACCGAATGTGATACAGGTAGAAAACAATATTATACTAGGAAAAGATAAATTAGAGCTAGTAGAAGAAACTGTATTTCTAGGCATCACTATTGATGCAAAGCTTCAATGGGGCCCGCATATTGTAAAATTATCTCATAGGCTCAGTTCTGCAGCTTATGCTGTAAAAAGAATCAGGGAATTGACTGACATCGCAACTGCTAGGCTTGTCTACTTTAGTTACTTCCATAGTATTATGTCATATGGCTTACTACTATGGGGTCGGGCAGCAGATATTGAGAGCATCTTCATCTTGCAGAAGAGAGCCATCCGATTTATCTATAGACTAGGTAGTAGAGTGTCGTTAAGAGAACTTTTCAAAGAAATTGACATCCTGACAGTTGCAAGTCAATATATCTACGCCAACATTGTTTATGCTAAAAAACATATTGCAGAGTTCGATACATTAGGTAGCCATCATAATATAAATACTAGGAATAAGCACAAGCCTACAATTCCAACTCTTAGGCTTAAGAAGGCTAGGAGCTCATTTCTCGGCAACTGTATACGCTTCTATAATAAGATCCCAACAGATATCCTAAGTTTACCAGAGGCCCGATTCAAAAAATGTGTAAGGCACACGTTGTGCCAAAAGGCCTATTACAGAATAGATGATTATCTAAATGACAAAGAAGTCTGGCACTAAACCAGTTCAGCGCACGATCACCACACTTACCAATGTGTTATTTTTTAAGTTCCTACCTGCATTACAAATGTATTATTTTTTAAGCACGAGATCCTTGGAGTTTCTTTACCATGCTTCTTCTCCAAGAACGATCAGAGCTAGTGAAGCTGGAGAAAAAAAAGTAGCTAGATACTTAGTATTAGATAGTAATAAGTATCTGATTTATATACCTTTTTTTACTTTAGATAATATTTTGACGTTCAATGTAAATAATTTATTTATGGAATATTGAATAAAACAAATTGATTCTGATTCTGATTCTGATTCTGATTCTGATTCTGATTCTGATTCTGATTCTGATTCCAAGCTGTCAGGATGGTAAGGTGCTAGGCAAGACAACTCCATATAAAACAATGTTCCAGGCTGTCGTAAATGTACTTCCGTCGTAAGTTGTACATCACTCCCTACTACTTTAATGTAAAAGATAAAATGTACCTACTTTATTTCCTAAATAGCACCAAGTTTTTTTTTTTTTTTACTAATCTCGGTGTTAGTGTCCAACTGCTGGGCAAAGGCCTCCCCCACTTCAGTCCAGACTTTTCGGTCCTGGGCCACCTCAGACCACTCCGGCATGTATTTGACGAGATCGTCCCGCCAGCGTCTTCGCGGCCTACCTCGACTTTGATGTCCATCTGCTGGCACCCATTCCGTGGCGATTATTGCCCACCTATCCGGGTGCATGCGGCTGATATGTCCGGCCAAGTTTTTATGTTAAAGTTATATTTTTTGTAGGTAGGGCAACCTGGTAAAAATAGTCAATCATCATGTAAATTGTAATTGCAAACGATGTTATTGTAAACTTATTGAAATAAAGAAATCTGAAAATCTAAATCAAAATCAAATGTCCCAGGCACTGCAGCGCCGAGTGGCGCTTCACCCATCTAGAGTTAGTGAAGGGGCCACTGGCCGCTGTATAAATCATACGATGCAAATTATGTTACAAAATTATTTTTAAAAGTTGGCTATGTTTTATGCTCTATGCCTAAATTTGTGTTAATTTTTGTGTTTTGATTGTGTCTTTTGGGTGACAAATAAATGCTTTCTATTCTATTCTATTCAAATGCCCATGTTTTAACTACCAGAGGTTTCTTACCCCTGGTTTTCCGTACAACAAGCTGTAATTCAGCTGTTACTATATTTTTAACCGCCAACCAAAAAAGCGGGGTGTTATACCTAAGTTTGCTCCGTAGCTCTTAAACGGGTGAATAGATTTGGATGCGGTTTTTTCTAGCGAGTGTTCTTAGATATTTTTTTATCAAAATCGGTTCAGCCGTTTATGAGATTTGCTTATTTGAATCTAGAAAGTCGGTGGTATTTTAAAAGTTGTTATTTCTTATCCAAACCTGAGTTTGATTCAAACAATTTAAAACCTTCCAACCGTTTGCTTCACTAACGAATGGTGCGAAGCCGGAGTGGCGAAGCAAGAGCGGTGCAAGTTTCGAAGGAAAATGGCTAAATTATTGTCTTTTCACTTTTATCCGAGCCGTGGAGAGCCAATAGATCACGACCAGGGGTGAATCTGATCTGCGTTTTTGTCGCCCCCAGTCTTGTTATAGTTCGTTTCCAGGGCAGGCGGAAAAGCGGTCATTAACCTTTGAGCGGATCACAGAAATAAACAAAATTTTTTATGCCAAAGGTTTTTTGAATTTTTGACAAGTTAACTACGAACTGGCACATTAATGAGCGATGAGGTTTAGTAATTATTAAACAATTATGTTAAAGTGAAACGACACCAAAGTGGCGGAAAAAAAAACAGGTTGGTATAAGTATACATTAAGTATATTAAACAGGGATGTCACGTTCATCAGTGTCAGTTTCACAATCGTTTTCTGATGATGAGGATGTGCGATTGTACATACTTGCGCAGAAATCGCCACCAGTTTCGTCGAGCGCTCATAACTCGTGACGCTACCTGTAGCACGTTGAAACAGGTTTTTTATCTCTGACTGACCGGAACTCTCACCCCACCCCGTACCTAAAAACACGCTTCGATATCCAAACGATACAGAAATGTAAGGAGAGTGACGGAGCGCGACACAAATCGTTATATTTTTACGGTAACATAGTACTTCGTATCAATGATCGCTTTTCCGCCTGCCCTGGAAACAGACTATAGTAGGAAATTGTATTGCTTGGTTTTACTTTATGGGGTGGACGGGTGCTCGAACTTCCATGTTCGCTGATTAGTTGAGGTTGACGCTTCCTTTTGACAGGTACCTACTTTATTTTCTCTACATAATTCAGAATCCAGATGGTCCAACGACGTAGCCCAAGTAGCCGGAAAACAGTGGTTGCGCGTAGCACAGGATCGTGAGAGGTGGCGTGAGCATGAAGAGGCCTAAGCAGCGGATGTTAACAGGCTGATGATGATGATGATGATGAAATCAGAATCGCATTCTTCTTGCAAGTTATTTTTCACAGCATGTTGCAGATTTCCTCATTGCGTAAACAACAACTGCAGTCACATTCCAATAAAATAAAAATGCCCTATGCCCTCAAATCAGGCACGGTTCCGGACTCTATCAACAACTGTAATATGTACATTTCTGGTTTCCAGAAGATACTCCATGGTAGGTTTTTATCGTGAGTGGCATAAGTGCGCCAATTGAATAAAAATAGGTATCCTTGTCGCTGGCTGTAGTCCTTACCTATAATTAAATGTAAAATAAGACCCGGAACATCAGAATAAGAGTATTCTATCTATCTCTATCTAACATCTTTCTCCAAAAACACCGTTTCTTTATTTGCAATCCATCAAAATCGTTCCGGGACAGGCTGCCGAAGCGATACACAAATTAACCGACAAACATTGGGACGTGTCTGTACATAAAGGCAGCTGCCAGCTTCCCGATTCTGATACTAGGGGTGGTATTCTAGAACGCTATTTAAACTCAGTTTAAACAGAGTTCAGACTGTCGATAAAGCAGTGCATGTTTTGATATGAAGGGAGGGATATTCAAATCAAAACATGAACTGTTTTATCGACAGTCGACACTACTAAACTCTACTTAAACTGAGTTTAAACAGAGTTCAAGAAGCTTTCTAGTTTGAACTGAGTTTAAACAGAGTTTAAGTAGCGTTCTAGTTTGAACTGAGTTTAAGTAGCGTTCTAGAATACCACCCTAGCACGAGAATAGGGGTCACATTTCTGTGCACTTCTGCTAGATCGACTCACGGAAAATTAAGAAAATGATATTATTATGACAAACAGTTGGATTTATCCATAGGTGCAGTTAGTACTGTCAGACAGTGTTGGCACAATCCGGCCCCAGTGAAGTTGGGTTTAGCAACGATTTGCAAGTTTTTTACCGACGTTCTTGAGGCCATATGAATCACGACCGAAAGGAACTTGTTGCCGTATTAAAATGTAAACATGTTGAAGGAGCGTAACAAGTCTGAATTTTTAACTCTTTTTGAACGCGCGGACTTTTTGTCCAATAAAACACGTGACTTATTTGAATACAACAGGCGTTTCTATACCGAATGCGCTCGTTGAATCGTTGTATCTACTTATGGCCTGTTTTAAAACGCGCTTGACAATCGGGGCTTGTGTAAAAGAGATAGCTCGTGATATTAAGAGACCCCTTCAGGACCGTGGGAACTCGGCGATGGGCAAGCGCGTGAAACACTGTTTCACCCAGAGCGAGACGGGGCGCGGGAAAAGTGAGAGGCAATGCGGCTGTATGAGTCTACGTGTGTTCGTGTACTTTCGTATTTAGTTGTAGTTATAACGTAATAGATCTATTTTCCCAAATTTTTTTGTAGTTCCGCTGCCATTTCTACATTACATAAGCTAATAAAAATAAAATAAAAAATCTGACAAGTATAATACATTATTGAAGTTACCAAGGTAGTTTGACTCCAATAGACAGTGTAATAATGTAAGTAAATAACAGCTGAAAGTAACCCCTTTTTCGGCGCGAAAAACGCATCGCACTAATTTATTTCAGGCTATTTAAACCTCCGTATTGGTCATCTACTGATATAAACCAAGCTTCAGAAAAATCCAGCCTGTAGTTTAGAAATTAAACCGGAACTACGTTTGTATGGGAAAACGCTGCGTCAGGGCGTTCTTAAGTCGTCACCGACTCACCGCCTCAGAATTGGGGATCTACTTATTGAAGTAGATCCCTAATCGGCAGCATTTACCCGAGAGATTCGTTTCCAATGACTGTTTATTGCCATAATAGAGAGGGTTTCACCGTGATTGGTAAAAGATCGGAGCTATTGATACTTTCGTCGCATTATGGAGATTAAAGACTTCGCAGATTGAAGCCGGTTGGAGAGAAAGAGCTTGCGCGTTGCGGAACACTCCCAAAGGAATACAAAAACACAGTTGTGCATGTATCTCCGAACCTATACTTTACAGTTCAGACATCTGTTACCTTACTTCTAGTTCTTGGACTTGTAACGTTGCTGAAATGTTATTATTATTATTACACTTTATTGCACAAAAACATCATACTAATAGATTTTTAGGTTTCCGTACCCGAAGGTTGCCAAATGGTACCCTATTTCTCTGCCTATCAGTCCTTATTTCGATCTGTCTGTCCTACCTTGAAAAAGCAGTATTTTTAGAATCGTAACCGTCCAGTTTGAAACTGATAAGGCAACGGAATTCCACTAAGATAAGGCAAGAACACGTAAGTACAGTATGTGAAGAAAAACGCCCTTAAAATTCAGATATTTTATTGGTCGCTAGAAATCTGTGCTGGTTTAACGGGTTCAGAGAAAGCACTGTATCGTGTCTTGTATAAATCTGGATTATCTCTCCACTGCTCTTCATTATCATTTAGGGTGGTATTCTAGAATGGTACTTAAAATAAAAAAATAAATGTTAAATGGTACTTAAACTCAGTTTAAACAGAGTTCAGACTGTCGATAAAACAGTGCACGTTTTGATATGAAGGGAGGGATATTCAAATCAAAACATTCACTGTTTTATCGACAGTCGACACTGCTAAACTCTACTTAAACTGAGTTTAACAGAGTTCGAGGAGCGTTCTAGTTAGAACTGAGTTTAAACAGAGTTTAAGTAGCGTTCTAGTTTGAACTGAGTTTAAGTAGCGTTCTAGAATACCACCCTTATGCCCGTTTTCACCAACCACCCCTAATTTTAAAAGACCTTTTAACGAAAATTATCTGCGCCTCTGCAAGTCTAGGGGTCATGGATGAAGGACCATACGAATTCCACTCACAAGCGTTATGAGTTGAGTGTGTATGATCCTTCATCCATGCCCCATAGACTTGCAGAGGTGCAAATAACTTTCGTTAAAAGGCCTTTTAAAATTAGGGGTCGTTGGTGAAAACGGGCATTAGTCTCATATTAGAAAGGCCTAGGTCTAATTTCTCGTAGTGCCCCAAAAACAGTGCCTAGAAATCACCAATTTTTCCACGCGGTCACCCCTGTTTGACCTAAGACACTGGACATACCAGTCAATCGGCATCCCAGCTGCCTTCATACATTTTAACGAACCGTGGACCCTACAGACACTCGCACTAAGTGGACCGCTATTTGTCTTGGCGTTAAAAGCATTGCCTTATACTTATTTATGGGGTGTAAATGCGAGTGTGTTATCTGGGGGAGCGGCCGAGGATTTTGGAAGGTGTGTGGATGATGGTTGATTGATTGTGCGGTAGTATTTGGGTAGAGGTAAACTGTGGAGATAAGATTGTTTAATGTTTACGTGTGTGATGTTTTTCCCGAGTAGAAGTAGGATGAGAAAACTAAAATTAAAGTTGACGTCGAGTAAAAGGACAAACTACGGACTAAACTACACAATTTAGACAGGATTTTACCTCAGAAATAGATACAGCTACAATTCCCATAATTTAAATTCCAATCCTCGAGAATGTGGACATGCAAGTATCGAAGGAAATATCGTAGAGAGGAAGAATTTTTTTCGATGCCGATAAAGCTATGTGGATGATTCTTCAAAAAAGCGTTCTTCATTGATATCCATGGCTTTTATTTTTCTCATCGTCGGTGAAAACTAAAAATACAGAGGAAAAATAGGCTTAAAAACTAGCTAATCTGTCGATGAGGCACACCTGTAAGCTTTATAGGTTAATCAGAAAAAATCTTCTATTTTCACAGGCCATGGATACCAAAAAATATGCCACGGATATCAAATAGTGTCCAAAATTAATATAAACATTAATTTCAGTAGTACATAAGTAAGTACTAGCTTGATTGTCACTCATAAACTGTCACAGACTTAAACAGGGCCTAAATGAAGGAAAAATATATAAATAAACCATCATAATAATCAAACAAAAGTTTTTATTTTGAGAAAACACAGTTAAAGAAGTTTTTTAACTTTTAAAAATTCATAACTAATATAATAGAAGGAAAGATAGAAGGAAAGAGAGGTAGAGGAAGGCCAAGGAGAAGCTACTCTGAACAATTGAAAGAGAAGGTGGATGTCGTGACGTACTAGGCTGCCAAGGAACTGACCTGTGACCGACGTGCATAGAGAATGCTGCACCGACAAGAGGATAACGTTTAAGGCCCAGTAGGACGCACAACTAGCGGCGCCAATGAAAACAAAAACATATCTTCTTTTTGGATTATTAAGTTCTAGGATTCCAAACCTTAGGTCCTAAAAAATGTTAAGGCGCCGTGCATAGTGAATTAGCCCGCGCGCAAAGAAAAATGCATAAAATCGTTTCCTGTATCAAATACACTAAACAAATTGAAAATGTTCACATATCAAACCCTAGAATTAGGTGAGACCTATCTAACACAGGCAGTTTCATGTTGATATCCATGACAGATTGCAAGATATTTTGCTTGAAAAAAAGTGCGCCGCCTATTTTTTTTCAAGCAAAATATCTTCAAAACGTTTATGAATGTCAACACGAAACTGGCTGTTTTAGATAGGTCTCCCCTAATTCTAGGGTTTGATATGTGAAGATTTTCAATTTGTTTAGTGTATTTGATACAGGAATCGGTTTTGTGCATTTTTCTTTGCGCGCGGTCGATTCACTATGCAGCCTCGCGTTGAGAAATCGCAGGACAGTTTTTTTTTTAGCAAAAAACGCATCTAAAGAGAATATTTGTATTTTTTTCTGATAATGATGATGATGATGATGAGGGTTTATTACTGACCTTTCAAAGCCGGGCAGATGCGCTTCCAGAGCGTGAGGCAGCCGCAGCGGTGGTACTGTCCCAGGGCGAGCTCCATGAAGAACAGTGGCAGGCCTCCGAACAGCAGCATGATGCAGTACGGGATCAGGAAGGCACCTGCGTGAAGATGGAGAGGGTTTTACTGATGATTAAATAAAATAATAGGCGTCCTAATTATTGCTCTAGATTTCGGAGATGAGAATCTACATTTTATCGAGAAATTAACAGGTTGGTTATTTGGGTCTACATGTTCATACGAATTCTATGCAACAAGCAAATACAAAACTTGAGTTTATGGTTGACATGTTATGCCATGGGCCCTAACATAGTGACTTTTGCCAAGATATGCTGTACATAATATTGTAGTATTATAAGGAAACTTAAAAAAAAAAAAAATATTAAGGCAATGAACCCAACATATGTATAATTCCATCTTATTTATTTACTTTATTTTATTAGGTTGAAATAAACAATTATTATTATTAGTGTGTCTTATGACTGTATCGTGTCCCGTTTTTATGCACACACGACAGCGCGTCGACCTTTACACGATAGCACTTTTTTCGGTTACATTACGGGCGACTTTACAACTCTGACGTGCTGTCGTGTGTACAAGTAACTGAATCGGTTATTTACTAAAGGTAACAAGTCAAGCTCTTCTAATTTTCAAGTCAAGAGCTTGTAATGTGCCATTTAGAATACAATCGAGCCATTTAAAGTTGATTGAGACTTATTCTCTTTGGTAATTATTATTAACCGATTCAACTACAGGGTGCACTCTAAGTCGATAGCGGAACTTTAAGTGGGCCATCTACTGATCAATACAAGCAACTTGTACCAGGTGGCGAAAAAAATGGAGTGAAAAAAATATCAGCTGTTCCATACAAAAGGTCGACTCAGTACTGCGCCAAATGTATGAAACAGCTGATATTTTTTTCGCTCCATTTTTTTCGCCACCTCGTACAAGTTGTTTGTATTGATCAGTAGATTGCCTACTTAAAGTTCCGCTATTGACTAAGGGTGGTATTCTAGAACGCTACTTAAACTCAGTTCAAACTAGAACGCTACTTAAACTCTGTTTAAACTCAGTTCAAACTAGAACACTCCTTGAACTCTGTTTAAACTCAGTTTAGGAAGAGTTTAGTAGTTTCGACTGTCGATAAAACAGTGCATGTTTTGATTTGGATATCCCTCCCTTCATATCAAAACATGCACTGTTTTATCGACAGTCTGAACTCTGTTTATACTGAGTTTAAGTAGCGTTCTAGAATACCACCCTTAGAGTGCACCCTGTAGAACCGTAGGGTTAGACACTGACCGCCCCCGTTCTGGTAGCAGATGTAGGGGAACCGCCAGACGTTTCCGAGGTCCACCGCGAACCCGACGACGGCCAGAAGGAACTCGGCCTTCTTCGCCCAGGTCTCTCTCTGCCGCACCGGCGTCAGCGACACGACCAGGGACCGGGTCTTCTGCGGTGGCTGCGGTGAAGAATGGAGTTGGTTAGGGGGCGTCCATAAATTACGTGAGATATTTAAGGGGGAGAGGGTCGAGTCAAAACTCATCTAATCTTACGTTGAAGAATATCACGCAATTTTTTGTAGACATGTAGGGATGTTTTGAGATGTAGGGGGGTAAATATCCTTTGAATTTATGAAGGTTTCAAGAGTTTACGGGAATTTAACTACTATAGGGTGCACTCTAAGTCGATAGCGGAACTTTAAGTGGGCTGTCTACTGATTACTACAAACAACTTGCACTAGGCGGCGAAAAAAATTGAGCGAAAAAAATATCAGACTTTTCATACATTTGGCGCAGTACTCAGTCGACCTTTTGTATGGAACAGCTGATATTTTTTACGCTCCATTTTTTTCGGCACCTGGTAAAAGTTGTTTGTAGTGATCAGTAGACAGCCTACTTAAAGTTCAGCTATCGACTTAGAATGCACCCTGTAGAAACAGGGTTATTATGTGTATGAGATTTGCAGCTATGTGAACCTACTGCAAACTTCCTGCATAGTTTATACATGTCCCCTTCTACAGGGTGCACTCTAAGTCGATAGCGGAACTTTAAGTAGGCTGTCTACTGATCAATACAAACAACTTGTACTAGGTGGCGAAAAAAATGGAGTGAAAAAAATATCGGCTTGTCCATACAAAAGGTCGACTCAGTACTGCACCAAATGTATGAAACTGCTGATATTATTTTCGCTCCATTTTTGTCGCCACCTAGTACAAGTTGTTTGTAGCGATCAGTAGACAGCCTACTTAAAGTTCCGCTATCGACTTAGAGTGCACCCTGTAGTATATTAATATGTCCCCTGTACCCTCTCACTAGTCTCACTACGCATTATAAAAAACAATCACAGTAAAATAAACAAAGCTACGCTCGTAGCATGAGACCTACGAAGTGCTACGGCGTAGCGAGTGCTACGACGTAGCGTATGCTACATAGAATGAGTTTGAGTTTATGAGAATCACAAAATCTAGTAATTGCAGCAGCGATGAGTAAAGCTTCAATGGGGTCATGCACTTTAGAGCATCATGGCAGGTTTATGGGGCAATGCGTGTCCAGCTCCGCATCGGAACTTTAGCATCTTCTGACAGGATACCCCTCTCTTTCGGTTATTGCTAGAGCAAGCTGAGCCCTGCGTATACGGTTCTTATGTCAGTTATTTTCTAGAACAATTTAAGAGGCTCGGGCGTGACCGGGTCTTCCGGTGGAGGCGCGTCGTGCGCCATCTCGGCGGGAGGCGTCATCTCGCCGGGGGATGTCATCTCTAGGACAGTGTACTCACTGGGGGCTCGGGCTCGGGCGCGGCCGGGTCGTCCGGCGGAGGCGCGTCGTGCGCCATCTCGCCGGGAGGCGTCATCTTGCCGGGGGATGTCATCTCTAGGACAGAGTACTCACGGGGGGCTCAGGCTCGGGCGCGGCCGGGTCGTCCGGCGGAGGCGCGTCGTGCGCCATCTCGCCGGGAGGCGTCATCTTGCCGGGGGATGTCATCTCTAGGACAGAGTACTCACGGGGGGCTCAGGCTCGGGCGCGGCCGGGTCGTCCGGCGGAGGCGCGTCGAGCGCCATCTCGCCGGGGGGCGTCATCTTGCCGGGGGATGTCATCTCTAGGACAGTGTACTCACGGGGGGCTCAGGCTCGGGCGCGGCCGGGTCGTCCGGCGCAGGCGCGTCGGGCGCCATCTCGCCGGGGGGCGTCATCTCGCCGGGGGATGTCATCTCTAGGACAGTGTACTCACTGGGGGCTCGGGCTCGGGCGCGGCCGGGTCGTCCGGCGGAGGCGCGTCGTGCGCCATCTCGCCAGGCGTCATCTCACCGGGGGGTGTCATCTCTAAGACAGGGTACTCACGGGGGGCTCAGGCTCGGGCGCGGCCGGGTCGTCCAGCGGAGGCGCGTCGAGCGCCATCTTGCCGGGGGGCGTCATCTTGCCGGGGGATGTCATCTCTAGGACAGTGTACTCACGGGGGGCTCAGGCTCGGGTGCGGCCGGGTCGTCCGGCGGAGGCGCGTCGAGCGCCATCTTGCCGGGGGGCGTCATCTTGCCGGGGGATGTCATCTCTAGGACAGTGTACTCACGGGGGGCTCAGGCTCGGGCGCGGCCGGGTCGTCCGGCGGAGGCGCGTCGTGCGCCATCTCGCCGGGAGGCGTCGCGCACTCGCCGTTGCGCCGCTCCGACCCGGGGCTCTCTCCCTGTAACAAAGTGATTTCCTGTAATCTTTTATCAATGATCATAGGGCTCTAACGACGTAACGGTGGGGGTAGCATTGCCTCACAAGTGTAAGGTTCCACGTAATCAGTTGCTGGGTAACCATGACTTGTGTTTAATGAAAAGTCACGTAATTTTGACACTCTCACACCAATAAGAAGAACAAAACACCAAGAGTAAACTTGCTAGTTTACTCCACACGTATTGGCCCTGTCATTATTGTTACTTAACCATGTTTCTTGTAAACAAATTCTTCTATTCTATTGATTCGGCTAGCTAGGCCAACTGCATGGTAAGTACCTACTTAGTTATTTTTGAAGAATAGATTTGCCGGAACCTTTATTTCTTCGTGGTAAACCGTGGTGAATAAAAACATAGCAAACGTGGTTAACGTAGTTTGCGTGATGCTAAAAAAAACAGAATAAATAGATGGTGAATAGTACTTCACAAAATACCGTAGTTACTCACGAAAACCTTTCCCATCTGAACAAGGCCGTTATAAACACATTCCAATTTTATTGAACTACCCGCGCTAAGTAGATCGGAGAGCGTTTTACTGTATCCGGATTAGGTATAATTAATTTGGTTAGTCGATTACCGAGTTTCCCATACTGAGCGGGGGTGTAGTATGAAACAAGAAGTAGAAGAACAGTTCAATAAGACCTGTGTCATGGGAACCTTTGTGTATTTTTTTTGTACTTGTGTTTTCTATGAAATTTTTTTTTCTTACTTCCCGTGACCCCGTCTGACCACGTACCGTCTGCCCGTGACCACGGCCGCTGCAATGCAGCCGAAACGTCGGAATAATAAAGGTAATTTATTTACCTCTTAAACGTACCGCCATTAGACCCGTTCCAAACCAAAATTATGTGTGAATATCGCGAATCATTAGAAGTTGCTATTTTTTTTATTGTTGAAACATTTTGACGAATCTTTTGTTTGAATTTTGAACTTTAATATTGAATATAATATTTTTTTGACAAATAAATAACAAATTAGAACTGTGTTAAAAAAAACGTGCATTTTTTTTACAGAATAAGCAGACAGGAAGATGAAAAGTTATTGTGTTTCGTGCGGCCGCAAAATTACTTTGCGTTTCGTGCCTATGATTCTCTCACTATTTCTTTAGAAACTTCTTATCAACTAACAGAAACAACCTTAGCTCGGTTTTCAATACTAGCACTGGTAGCAAATAATACTTTTGCATCCTTGGATAACAAATCCTATTTTCGGTCAGAAAATACTAGAAAGCGTATGGTCATGCATATCTGACCATATCAGGCAAGTCTTGAGCATTCCTTGTACTAAAACAGACTGCTATAACGGAATTGTGCTTCTATATCTTTAGCTATGTGACGAGCAACAGCCTGCTTGAAGTCGTTTTAGATCTAATTGGTGATAAATGGCAGAGAATGAGGTAGCTAAATGAGTGCCGGTAGGCTTATATGTTTCTAAGCAGGTTGATTTCGATTTATTGTGAAGGAAAATGTCGTGAAAAATCTTGAAAATCCTAAGATAGTATACGAACGTTGCACCACATCAGAATTTCTCACTTTTTTATGTAGCCTGTTTTGTGTTACACTGCTGGGCAAAGACCTCCGCTTGTGTCCTCCACTCTTTTCTATCTGGGGCCACATCTTGCCACCCCGGTAAAAAGGTTTCGAGATCGTCCCGCCATCTCCGCCTTGGCCTGCCACGGCGCCGGTGTCCAGTATGAGGCCAGTCAGTGGCAATTTTCGTCCATCTGTTTGGACCCATGCGGCTTATGTAGCCAGCCCAGTTCCCTTTAGCTTAGCAGTCACAACAACATCGGCGATTTTGGTTTTTGAGTACAACGTGGTGTTTCGGATGCATTTCTCACAGCTTTCTAAAAACGCCGGCTACTACTCTACTCCCTGCCAGAATTAATTAAAACAGTAACTAGTGGTTCGCCCCGAACTATGAACTCGCGACCCCATATCTCAGTAACCCCTCGACCGATTTGGCTCATGTTCGAACTTAAAAATTCTCTTGTCCTCATTTACCAGCCTACCAAATTTCATGACGATCCGACTAAATTTACTCAAGTTATCGTCGAACGAACATTCATACATACATACATACATACAAACGCCGGATTGTTCCAGTAGACTCGGAGAACTTCGCTCGCTTCGCTCGCTCGTTCAACAAACAGAGAGATAAACTAAGCCTATATTATTTATTTTATACAGCATTCACTGAAACTTTACTCACAGTAAACGGGAATCCCAAGCAAATTTCATCACTTTTGATTTAGATATTTAGACATAAGACACTAGTCTTATGGTTTGCCCTGAACTGAATATCAGCAACCCCTCGGCCGATTTGGCTCATGTTTGAACTTAAAACTTTATTTGTCTCATTTACCCGCTTACCAAATTTCATGACGATCAAACAGGCAAAGTAGACTCTCTTCTCTCGCTTCGCTTGCTCGTTCAATAAATCTAAATCTAAATGTTAAAAGAATAAAATAAAGAAAAATACACTTTCACATTTTTGTAAGCGGACTTATGTCAAACATACTACCACTAACTTTACCGATAGTCGGCTCACCATTCGACTAGTTCCACTCTAGTTTCACTGCATTAGTTTTGCAATAGTCAACGAGAAAGTAATCGGAAATAATAACAATGGCCGGCGCAAAAAGGGACGAAACAAAAAGTTGTCTCCTACGTCACGTTTCGGGATTTTTCCGACGATACAGGAAATGGGAAAACTTTAATTTAGAGAGATGATACGTATTAGTTTACTAAGGGTTGTATTACAGAACGCTCCTAGATAACAGTTTTAACTCTTCCCGCCTAGTCGGAGTTTAAGGCTGAAAGATAGCAGCGTTACGGGAAATTCAAAATTTTTTTCGAACTTAAAAATTCTCTTAAGGTTACCCAGTAGATGACTAAAAAAAATATTCAGAAAAGAAATCTAGGTATAAAAAATTCATGGTTTTTTAATCGCCCACAAAAAATGCGAATAGTTTCGTAAACTAGAAACATGTACGAGTATCTATCCATTCTACCCTATTTTATTTCTGTACGCGAGTGTGCATATACGTCGATATAGTTTCCCTAGAAAATGTGTTTTCATACGTTTATTTCGCTCTTCCTGTTCCATCACAGATCGCTGTCTACTTAGTGTAGCTACAGCCTTATGCACTGGCTAATATCGTTACGAAACCAGCTAAGAATCTATTTGCTACATTTATCGATTTCAAATATTCAAACTCACCCATAACAAAGTTGTTCACGACAGTTTTTGCAACGCTGGCCACAATGAAACTTCGGACCAGGCGTAAAGGTCCTAAGCCTTTGTACGCAAAATAAGGGCCTTCCACCCTTTTGTGCCAGTTTTATGGTGTATTCAAACGTTATAGACGATAAAGACTTGCCGTATTATTCATTTAGGGCGGACTTAGCCGCTTTAAAGGGCGCGACATGTTTTCTAAACGTTTCTTTCTGCGCCGTAGGTTTCAAATGTGTCTGATTTTCAACTTACTTGACTTTTACGTTTAATTTACTGTTTAAGTCCATCTATGATGTGCAACGCGACTTCAATCGCGGTGCAAAAATATTCCGACGTGAAATAATGTCGCAAAAGCTAAGATGGCCACTCTCCGGGGCGACTGATAAGACAGATTTTCTACTTTTATCGAAGGTGATTAAAATACAGCGTGTTAAAAGCAAGTCTACCTGCCGTACTCAAAGTAGTTAAATTGTCCACTTAGGACGACTTAACGAAAGAATTCAATACGAATCCTTTACTTGAGTTTAGTACGGCTGTACAAGTGACAAGTAGACTTCATTTTATTTTAATTGTGTGTATACCTGCATTTACTTCCGCTCGCAGTAACACCTCAAAAGCTGGGGGTTGCTGAAAACCAGCGCTGGGAACCAATCATGGTAACCAGCAAAAAGCTGAGCTCTCCCCATTTGCCAAAATTGTTAGATTTAATTCTAAAACGATAACCTCTGTTTTAAGTGTATTTTTTAATGTAATGTTTTGGTTTTGGCAGTATACAGGGTGTTAAAAGACCGCCAACAGACCCGAAAGCCACGCATACTAGACACCAAAACAAAGTACTTTTTAGATAAATTATTGCTGGGAAATGATTTTCGTTTTTTAGGTTATAATTTTGAAAAATATTTTATCACGCAATGGACGTGTGACGCACAGAAGTCATATTGCGCAAGCGTAGGTATAAGTTTAGGTTACTTAAGCTTGAAGTGCCGATGTTTAGAATACATTGCGGGTTGCAATTTTAACGACAATTTTTGTGAGAATTATTCATAATTTTGATATGGCTTCTTGAGAAGGTATGTTAAGAACTAGATACTGAATACATTTATGCAAAAAAAAGTTTTGAAAAGTCCGACTTAGAACCCCATTTTCTCGCAAACCGATTTCCCAGGCATAGTTCCTTGGGCAAAAATGTTCGTTATGATGAGGACAATACGTGGTTTCCCGCTTTGTTGGCGGTCTTTTAACACCCTGTATAATGTTTTATCTGTTTTTTTTTATCTTCAATCGCGTTTCGTGGGAAGACATGACACTAACACAACTTCTCGTAGACAAAACGAGTATCACGCGGGCAAGCGTAGATAAAAGTCGTATCGCGGTCAGCGGAGGTAGCACGACTTTTATCGAGGCGGATATAACCCACTATAGACGTCAAAAATGCTGATAAACCGCCATTTTGTTGGATAAATCCGCCTCGATAAAAGTCATGCTACGGGGACTGGCGTCCTAGCCGGGAAGTGCTAGTCCTACCGCTACACTCGTAGCAAAAAGAGCTACGGCGTGCTACGGCGTAGGGCCGTAGCGGGTGCTACGAACGGGGGTGTAGGACTATTTAGCTGCTTTTGGGCTTTTTGGGCGCTCGATGCAACCATTTGTTCTGTTTCCTGTGATGCAACGAACTCAAGCGGCCTTCGCGCGCCAAACTTCCTTGTATAAAATAGTAGATAGATCCCTTATAACGTGTCCAGATTTATAGTAAGTACGAAACTAAGAAAAAAAAAAGAAAATTAGGTACATTGTTTCAATTGAAAGTACTAAATGACCGACTTGTTGTGAGTAAACTTCTTGATTACGATTGGAACGCTTTAACAACTATAAACTGTCCGTTAAAATTATATGAAACGATCTGTGAAACTTTTACTAACATCTATGATGAAAGCAGTAGGATGGTTACTGTAAACAAAAAGAATAATAGATCGAGTGAGTGGATGAACAAACAATTGTATACTATGTTATGTAAAAAAGATGAACTGTTTAGAAAATGGAAACAAGAACCGAAAAATATGACTTATAGGTTGAAATACACTAAATTAAGAAATAAAACTTCAAAAAGTGTGAATATTGCAAAAAATAACCATAGAAAAAATAAAATAAAAGAATGTAATTTAGACATG
This sequence comes from Zelleria hepariella, assembly GCA_949319315.1. Taxonomy (NCBI): domain Eukaryota; kingdom Metazoa; phylum Arthropoda; class Insecta; order Lepidoptera; family Yponomeutidae; genus Zelleria; species Zelleria hepariella. Next base: position 14,688,542 of record OX439395.1, read on the forward strand.
AGAAAAATTTGGGAAAATGTTAATAATTGGCTGGGTAAAAATAAAAGTACTTTAGATAGCGTAATAAATAAATATCTGGGAAAAAAAGAGGACACCAAAGCAATATGTAACAATTTTGCAGAAACTTTTACAAATGAAATTGATAAAATTAAGCACAACTGTAACAAAAAGTTTCTTAATAGAATGTCATATGTCAAAGAAATACCTCTTTCTTTTAATTTTCGCAAAGTGGACTCAAGCAGAATAGAAAAGTTAATTGATAGTATGGATGCAAACAAATCGGCCGGCTCTGATCGTATAAGAGTAAAAGACTTAAAATCAATAAAACACTTAATCAGTCCTGCTATTGCAAATTTCGTGAATCTATGTAATGGGGGGCTTTTACCCCGATGGACTTAAACTATCCATAGTTAGACCCATTTACAAACAGGCCTCTCACTACGAATACACTAAATAAAGACCGATAGCAATATTGTGTACTCTAAATAAGATCGTTGAAAAGGTAATAGTGGGCCAGATTTCAGAATTTCTGAGTAAAAATAAAGTTGTAAATAGCTCTCAACACGGTTTTCAGAGGGGTAAAGGTACAAATTCTGTTCTGTTTGAGTTCACGGATGACGTTTATTCTAGTTTAGATAAAAGGGAGCATGTTATAGCATTGTTTATAGACTTTAAAAAGGCCTTTGATACGCTAGATCATGATACCTTAATACAAGCAATGGAGGAATGTGGTGTAAGAGGTCCTGTCAAAGCATGGTTTCAAAAATACCTATCACAACGTAAACTTAGTGTAAAAGTAAATCAGATAACGAGCAACGAATTTACGATTAAACATGGTGTTCCAACAAGCTCAGTTTATGGTCCGATTGGGTACATAATGCACGTGAATAGCATATGTAACGTGGTAAAGCATAGTAAAACATATATGTATGCAGATGACACGTGCATTATGTACTCAAGCAGAGATATATCATGTATTGAGAAATATATACAGGAAGACCTTAACAATATTATTATGTGGTCTCATGATAATGGAATTATTTTAAATGCCCAGAAAACTAAATTAATGCACATTAGATGTCCTAATAGCCGACAAAAAGATGTTACAATTAATATTATCGGACACTCTTATGAATGTTTCCATGAAAATCACAGCAATTGTCAGTGTAAAACAATAGAAAAAGTGGATAGGATTAAATACCTGGGACTGACTATTGATAAAGATATGAACTGGAAACTACATATAAAAGAAATATGTTCAAAACTTAGATTTCTACTTGCTAAATTTAAATGCCTACAATATTATGTTAATAGGTCATTGCTATATTGTATTTATCATGCACTCGTGGAATCTGTAATAGGATACGGTTTGGCTAGCTATGGTCTTACTTTTGCTACATACGAGTATTTAAATGAAATTAAAAAGCTTCAAATAAGATTCTTAAAATGTCTTGTTACAAAAAATGTCAAAACTAAATGTAAGGATGATTATGAAAATCTATTCAAAATTTGTAGAATAATGCCAGTTGAACAAAAAGTGAAATATAAAGTTGCAGTAGAAACTTTTGGTAAAGCACAATATCTCAAAGAGTGGAGCCATGGCTACCAGACCCGTAGTACTACGGGAAATAAACCTAAATATGTAATACCCAAAAGCACTAATTACTATGGAAAACGCTTAGGCCATTATATGGCTCCTACATTATATAAAAACTTCCCAGATGAACTACGTAACAATAAACAAATTACAAAACCTCAATTTAAAAATAAACTAAAACACTTATTTTTGGGCCCCGGCCCGTCCCTTCCGGACAGTACAAGTCACGCTTTGTAATGTAACCTATTAAGTATAAAGAATTTTAGCTGTAAGTACCAAGAGTATTGCCGACAAACTGCTTAAGCAGTTTGGCAAATGTTATTTATTGATATTTTGTGTAATTTTTTTGAAAAATAAATATTTAAAAAAAAATGCGAAGATATGACCAAAAAATTTGTATTCTACAGGCGTATTAAAAAATATATACTCATAAAGAAAACTTTCACCAATCGTGTTTTCCTTCACAACAATACTTGATTAGATCTTCTATTATACATAATTATAGTTTTCATTGTCACATTTTTTTTATTTTTAGCATTGCATAAAAGCCGAGAAGTTCAGTTAGAAATCGACGAAAAAATTTGTACCTCCTCTCTCTGTCTCTCAGAGATGGCATTTGACCAGCTAGTGGGATAGTAGCTAGTAGCTAGTAGATAGTAGCTAGTAGGTGCCGGTTACAATGTTTTAATACGATAAACAAGAGTCACTTACAAGTAGGAGCCGCAAAGCTTCCGCGGGACACTTACTCATTACTTTTATTTACAAAGCAATCTGGGTCTCTCTAGGCCGGTGTTTGTGGACCCTCGGCAAATATTTGGCCAACCCACACCAACTGTTTGTCGTTGATTTGATGGACTTTGACGGCCTGCAGTCCAAGAGCTAGTGAGAAATCGACTAACATGCTTAATGAAGTTATTAATTCAAATTCAATTTATTTCATCAGAATTTTGACAAAAACGTAATTTGCAGTGGCTACCACACAAGACCGAATGGTGGTAAACGAATCAGGACTCCGCTGGATCTAATAAATCCGCGTAAATCTATTTTGTCGCGTATAATGCGGTTGCATATTTAAATATCAGACTACAACTTTCCAGCTCTTAACGAGTATGTTGTTCGTTATGTCACTGGCTCTTGGACTGTATTGTCACTCGCTATCGGTTTGTTTGCTTATTTTAATGGAAATTAAGTATTTGTGAAGACGAAAAGTCTCTGAGAAATATTGTCAGACTTTTAGAGGTTGTTCCACTGGGAGATACGCTTCTGACACTATAATATAGGGTATCTCAATAAGAGCGCATATGGTAATTTTGGAATTATTTTCCTCCTTTCCAGTTGGCGGGTTGTTAACAATTAATTGTTGTTATGATTAAGAGGAAACGGGGGTAGCCGCTGCTCCACACAAAAAGGGAGACCGGTTTCCTACCTGGATAATTATTTTAGAAAACATATGTTTATGCCATTCAATTTATATGTACCTCTGCCATGTCCCTATGTTTTCCCTTTTTTATTATATTATTTATTTAAATATTTTTTATTAAAAACATAGGGACATGGCAGAGGTACAGCTGACTTCATTCCAAATTTCAGCCAAATCCGTCCAGCTGTTTCAGCGTGAAAGCGTAACAAACACACTCACGCACTCAAAAACTTTCACATTTATAATATTAGTGGGATCGTTTGAATTACGGGACACCCTGTATGTATTGCTAGATCCGAAAATTCAGCGACACTCACCAGGACAGCAATATTGATCTTTCCTACCAGCACGGTTAGAAAATAATTAGCACAAAATTATTTTATATGTTCACAACAACAAATTGTATTGTAGTGAGTAATTGCGTATTCAGTTTTTTTTCTTGCATGTTAATTTTAAGCAATTTTTTTCCTCCTCATTGTTATACGGAACAAACTTATTTAAAATTTAAACAGATTGTTTACTATCACTGATTATCACAAGCGAAGATTTGTAATTGCCACTAAGTTATTAGACTGTAAGACCATTGTAACTTTATGGCTGTAAATCTTCCGTAAGAAATAAATAAAAAAATATATACAGGGCGTCCCACGGCTATGCCACATGGAGGGAAAGTACCTAAAATATTGTAAATGGAACATTTTACTGAAAGAAGACATTATTTGAATTTAAAAAACTATTTAGACTCCATTCATAGATATTTAAATAATTACATGGTTGAAACGGGAATCGAACCCGTTACATGAGAAAAATAATTATCTTATAGTTTTATCATACCGATCGAAAGGCTTCATCATAAGGATTATTTTTTGCTAAATAACATAGTGTCAGAAATGAAAGGACGCCCTGTATATTTAGTTAGTGATTTCTTCCAAATCTCCATCCCATTTTATATATCCAATGAATCGTCAATAGTACGGGAGGTGTAACTGAAAAGTTTAGCGTTCCTTATCACGTTAAGTCCACTCCATTTGTGCTCGATGAAGAGGAACCAATATATTCGCAAAGAAGTCTTTGTATTTTCAGTTGTATGTCTGTCTGTTGTGTTAAAATACAGTAAATATTAGGCGCGTCTTCTCTTTGGCCCGTAATACAAAACCTTATCATGATATTTTTTTATATGTCCGTAGATCCATAAATTTTGGTTAGTTATTTGTAAAATCATCTCATTACATAGATACAAATGCCCAAGTTGGATAAAAACTAAGGCCTTTGTATCTACGCAATGAGATGATTTATACGGCGTCCAGTGGCACCTTCACTCACACTAGATGGGTGAAGATACCACTCGGCGCTGCAGTGCCTGGGACATTGTTTTAGATGCCCAGCACTTATACCATCCTGACAGCTTAGCTAAGTTGGATAATACCAAACATAATAAGTAATGTCGCTCGACTAAAACATGTGACATCTAAAAATTATATTATTTTTACCAAACAAAATTAAAATAAGTGACTCCGTTCAGGTGGTCTACCGGCTAAAACGAAGCCGATTACCATTGGCAAAAATCGAAGTTCGATTTATGAAAAATTAACTGGGTGGCAGTAAAATGAACTGGCTGGCCGTACATTTTTCAAAAATCGAACTTCGATTTTCGCCAATGGTAATCGGCTTCGTCTTAGCCGGTAGACTCCCTGTTCACATGGTTAGAACACTGCTGGAAAAATGCTAAGAGAGAGAGAGAGAGTTTAGAGTATACATCCATACTTTTTAACATCACAAAAATAACACTTCAGTCAAACTTTCGGTCATGCATTTCGGCATTACCATAATCTTCTCGTTTCAAATCTTGATACAAATCAATCACCTTCAGTCTGAATATTTAAATCGATTTTTAGAACACGGAAGACAATCAATCAAAAGTTTTTTGTTTCAATATTTGATGGTAAGATTGCTAAGTTTTCACGAATTCTTTTCGGAAAATCATAAGTTAATTTGCATTTAAATTGCTTTCTTGATTGCATTTAAATAGGCCCTAACATCTACGCAATGAGATAATTTAATATACTCGATGGGTGAAGTGACCACTCGGGCGCTGTTGTGCCTGGGAAATTGTATAGATGGAGTAGGCTTGCCCAGCACCTATATTATCATTAGTCCGCCTAGCCAGCAAGAAGGGTCAATGAACGTAGCGCTCAATTTTCACAGTTTCTTATTTTTGTAGCGTATCGTTTTTTCAAAAACGAGCAGTTTTTGTTCAACGATTTTTGTTTCACGACAAAAATAAAAAAAATCGCTGAACAAAAATATCTCAGTTAAGCTAAAGATTTGAAAAAAAAAAACTGTGAATATTTGGACTTTTCCGCCACGCTACTTTTGTTGAACGTACCTAAACATGCGGAGCCAACTAAGCCGCGGGTGTGAAATAGATAAAAACTGCCGGGCACATTTTCAAAAGCACATTTGAGGTCAAACATTATTTACATTGCTTTCTGACCATTTTAAAAACCTCTGTCATAAATACTTTATACGAATGATGAGGTCGGCGACATTTCCCCATTTTCCGCCTCGCCCAACCATGTAAAGATTGAGGAAACAATCCCAATAGTTTTTTTCGTTACATAGTTTGTGTTGTTGTGCGATCCTCGGCCACGTATTGAGCCGAACAATGTGTTTTTTTAAATGCATATTATGCACTTTTAGAGTGGCATTAATAGTGGTCGACTCAAGATCAAACGTAAGAAGGGAATCTCAAAAAATTAAAATGCTAATGTCAAGCCTTGGCTAATATCAATGTCAACCTCAAGATAGTGTCTATTACAGATCCACCAACTTAACTGTGAAATGAGCTGTGTCGCTGTCAGCGTTTTATTGTTGCTTTGATTGGCGGGCGCCTGAATTCTCACTTTTCATTGGTCGTTAACCGTAGTTCCGGATTCTGTCACTTCACAGATAAGTTGGTGTATCTGTAATATGCTGACAGCTACTCAAGTTTGACATTAGCCAAGGCTTGACATTAGCATTTCACTTTTCTGAGTTCCTCAAGTATAAAATCGATCTCAAGTAGGTGATCTCAGACGACTATTAATACCACCCTAAATGTGTAAATTTACCTTATGAAACCCTGAGCTTTTTTAAACATCATTGCACTTGGTTAGTAAGATGTAGCTTTTACAATTGTACATGTCCCAGTAGCTGGGCAAAGGCCTTTTCTCAGAGAGAGAGAGTTCAAGCTTAATCACCACGCAGGCTCAATGCGGGTTGGCGATTTTTGCGTTGAGGGTATAATGTCTCATACGCTCAGGTTTCCTCACGATGTTTTCCTTCACCGTCAGCGAGTGGTATTGCTACTACAAATTCACAAATGTACGTAACTTTGAAATTAAACAAAGTCATAGATACATGCCCGCACCAGGAATCGAACCTAGGACCTTTCGCTTCAGAGTCCACTGTTCTACCCACTAGACCACCACCGCCTCACCAACTGCACTTGGTTAGTAGACGCCCAAACCACATTGTTCCACACCATATGCCAGCACCGTCTGTCTAGACGCAATCCAGCTGCAATTATGTCCAGAATGGCGTGCATTAACAAGGGACCCGGACCAAATGGCCCTTGGACGCCCCTTGCGGTTGTTTGGACAACAGCTGTAGACTTGCCAGAGGATCTTAGGCCTTATTGGAGGTGAAATTCTCGACTAAATAAATAATGAGGTCTTGTAAAAATAGTGGGTTTTCAATCGAAGATTTTAAATTTTCATAGATTGTGTTTTGTAAAAATTACGGAACGTAACAAACACGTCTACTAATTATACAAGCACATGAAAAAAATATCTTTTTGGATGCTTTTTTTTTGCTAAAAACAATGAGAATCCCTAGGCTTAGCAGTTATTTTTGGGACCTAAGGTCTCGATTCCAGATCGTAGACCTTAGGTCCCTAAAATAGTTAAGCCTATTCTCATTTAACGGCTCGTTTTTAGCAAGAAACGCTACCAAAAAGAAGACATGTTTTTTTTCAATGGCGGCGCTTGTGTGCCTTGGCCGTTACCGTGACGAGCTTACTTCACCCATCTCGATGACGAGATGGGTGAAGTTAGCACTCAGACACTGTATTACCAGGGGCCTTAGCCTGTAACACAATGGCGTCTCAATGGCGTCCTAGGTAGAAGGACAAAACCGGGATTTTTTCGTTGTTCTCCTACAACCAGCGAACTAATCCTCTAGGATTAGACTCTTAATATTCTTTGCTGTACTACAATAACATTAAAAGGACCGACACTGGACCAACAGCATCAATAAATCGTAATTAAAACCGTCAACCGGAAGCCCATTTTGGCACCATTGTGTTACAGGCTAAGGGCCCTGGGCAATGTTTAAACAGAGTAGGTAGGTCTTTAGCATGGTTCAGAAAAGGAAGCTGTAACACTTTCCATCCCGTTCGCTGTTCCGATTAATATTAGAACATTATAAAAAATTAAAAAGTAGGTAGATACTTAGTATTGACCTTCTTATTTCCAAAGAAAAAAAAATTCTTCCCGCCAGCCCGGCCAAGGTCACGTTGGCTGGCGGCCCGAACTTGTAATAAGTTAGCACCGACCGAGGTGGCAAGATGCGTCCAACTTACGATGAGATATTAGACTTGTGGCTTGGCAATATGGGTGCTAGATTAGTTGTTTAGGTCAACTTCTCAACTGCGAAGCAAAATATTGCTACAAAATCTAACTGTATCAATCTGATGCAGTCTAACGTTGAACTGAAAAAAAAAATGTAGACACTAGCTGCTCAATGAAAAAATTAAAATACCCTCGACATTTTAGCTTCAAATAAGCATATCTCATAAATAGCTGAACCGATTTTGATAAAACATAAACACTCGCTAGAAAACCTGCTTTTAAATTAAAAACGGCATCCAAATCGGTTCATCCGTTTAAGAACTACGGTGCCACAGACGACATAGGTAATTTGAAGCCAAAATATCGAGGATATTTTAAATTTTTATTATAACCTAGTTATTGTTACTTACATTAGAGCTTGTCATATTTTGTAAGTGTTCACGTCAAATTGATTCACAATACTCATCAACTAAAGGAGCGAACGGAGGGAAAAAAATACGTTTCGAACCTTCGCAAAAAACATAAAGGACGAGTTTCAAGAACTTCCGGGCAACGGACGCGATATCACGGTGTTTTGGCGCTTTCCGGCCGTAATCGCAATACCATCCGTCTGCCGAAAGAGACGGGGACGGGATCCTATTGCGAAGATCATTTTACACACGACGATGTCGAATGCGGCGTGGTTTAGAGAATCGTTTTTTACCCTATATAGTTGGAGAGCTGGTGACCAATCGAGATATTTTTTCGTACAAGGCTGGGAGTTAGTAGGCTGATAGAGTAGACTTCGCTGAGTCTGGGAAAAATATTTTTTTGGTCCGGTCGCGGTTGAAAGTTAGATTTTTTCGACTTTGAAAGTTTAAATGTATGGGTTGAGTCATTTCTTTTTTGTCTACAAGGCTGGGAGTTTTTAGGCTGCCTTTTTAGTCTCCGCTGATCACGAAATCACTATTTATTACTAGCCAAATGCGGTAGAAATATTGTTTTTTATAACCTAGAAAGTGTGAATTTTTGGGTTATAAAAATCAAACTTTCAACCACGCTCGGCCAAAAAAACAAATATTTTCTTGTTCAACGGAGTCTCAACAACTAACCTAGAAGTTTCTAGCCTTGTACGACAAAAAAAATATACTGAACCCATACATTTAAACTTTCAAAGTCGAAAAAATCTAACTTTCAACCGCGACCGTGCCAAAAAAATATTTTTCCCAGACTCAGCGAAGTCTACTCTATCAGCCTACCAACTCCTAGCCTTATACGAAAAAATATCTCGATTGGTCACCAGCTCTCTAACTAATACTTATAATGTATGTGTCACGTGAAGTCACGTTACGTAAAGATTTTTATAAGGTTAAAAAATACGTCACGTTACGTAGTTTACTTGTACAGATTCAAGTGCCAATTAAAACACGTCGTGCTATTCTGCGCGGCGCGTGCTTTTCTGTAAAAATCTTACGTGCAGTGCACCTGTATAACTAGAAGTGAATTTACCACGGTTCATCGGCGCACGATTGTCTGATTCAGGTTTCGCCGACAGCACTTTTCTCCGATTAACGTTTCATCGACCCTTCGCCGACAATAAGTTTCACCGACACAACATTTCGCCGATACAAGTTTCACCGACATCACGTTTTGCCGACACCACGTTTCACCGACATCACGTTTCGCCGACACAACGTTTCGCCGACACCACGTTTCGCACGCATCTTGTCTAAACAGTATCTTGCACATTACAAGCGCAACACACTTACAGAGTCACAACAGATTACAGAGAGAGACTTGTAAACACGCACACAGTGTGAACAACTCCCAAAAATCCCTCAAAAATGGCCTTGTATTAAAATTAAAACAAGCAATAAGGGGTGAAAAAGATCGTATATTGCATATAAAAGTGTCGATACTTATGTGAACGGTAAAACATCTCGTTTGCGCGATGTAGTCTTATAGTACAGCGACATCTAGATGTATATTTATGAACTAAACTAATAATACAGCGACATCTAGATGGATATTTATGAACTATACTAATAGAAGCCTTAACACAGTGTGTTGTGACCTTTAGACCACGTACTACCGTCGGACTCAGCTGCTCCAATCGGTTCTACAAACAGTCCCGGCTGCTCTTAAGGGCAAAAAGAGTTGTCGGTCGCCGCGAGTTGTTTGCCCATCGGCACTGCACTCCGGAGGGTCGACTTAGCGAGTAATTACTTCTCCACCGGTCTTGGCTTCGATGTGAGGACGGGAAAGATGTCCAGTTTTTTGCGATACCCACCTGTTTTTAAACCACATATTTTCAACAAAAAAATATTGTCAGGGCTCCCGAGAATACGTGGCTTCGTTGATATTGATTGATATACATAACGCGTAATGGAAAGAATGAAAATTGTCTGTCTTTTGTCTGTCAAACATCGTGTATGATACGTGTATGCTTGCCTAGCTGCCTCACTACGCGGAGGTATTAGAGCCCTCGCCCACGGCGACTTTTTGTAGCGATGCTGTCGCGCGTTCGCATCGATACAGTCGCGATGCGGTCGCTTGCTGTGTGCCCTCGCCCACCGTAACAACGATTCAGTCGCGATGCAAACGCGATACCGTCGCGTTTGTGCCGCGATAAAAACGCGATTCGGTAACCAAAATGCCATTATAACTGCCGGTTTCTGATTTGAGAAATTCGCTAAGCAAGTACTTCAATGTCGTTCTGCCTCTGCGGATTTCTCACAAAAGAAAATGACAGAACGATAGTTAAGCATTTGGTTAGTGAAATTCTCAATTCAGAAACCGGGCCTATATGTTTCTGTGTCGAACGACACGGTAGCGCGTTTGCATCGATACAGTCGCGATGCGCGTTAGTGGCGCGTTGGTATCAGTTCAGTTCAGTTCAGTTCAGTTATTTATTGTCTTCATGTGATCCCTTTTGTAGCGCGTTGGAAATGCGACTAAAGCACGTTAGTAGCGATAGCGATGCTGTCAGGCGTTTCGTTTCGTAAACGCGCGACAGCATCGCTACAAAAAGTCGCCGTAGGCGAGGGCTCTTAAAAACGTTGTTGAATTGAGCATTGTAGGGTTTCAGCTAGTGTATTTTCACACACATTTCACGCATTACGCAGCGTGGGACGTTTTCGCACTCACTTTAGTTTTTAATTATTTTGTCTATGGTTTATTTATCTAACGAGAAAATCAATTATGTAATAAGCTGAATCAAGATGTGTTTTTTGCTGTATAGATAATATTTTTTTGCTGACATATTTTTAACCCAATTTATATATTTTATATTTTAAACAAAAAAAAAGGGGTGTTATAGTCAGACCTACCACCGTAACCAACACAAGGTCGTTGTGTTTTATAGAGTATGCAGTCCAACCTTTAATAACGGTGTGTGTATGCAAATAAGGGCATGCCACGCGTGACCTACACAGAGATGGCCTTCATACAAGTAGCAACGGTGGTAACGAAAAGTATTTTTATAATCTCACTGTTCAGCTATACAAGGTGTTACAAAAGATGCTAACTCTTTTTACAGGGTCATGGTACCTAATGATAGGGATCACAACCAAAATACTTTTTTAGCTCTATGACGTTCCGTTGATTTTTAAATAATTAAAATGGAGGCCTTTGCCCAGCAGTGGGACACTATAGAGGCTACATAAAAAAAAAAAAAAAATGTAAGCGCTGTGACGGGGGAAAAGTATTTTTAAAATACTGTTTCCATAGAATTTTACTATGTTTTAACAGCCTGAAGCTATTAAAATACAACTAAGCAAACAACCATATTTTCATATTGGAGCTAAATCCAAAAACAAAAAAGTTTTGAAAATTTTACAATTTTTAGGTTATAAAAAAAAAGTTGTGTTTTTCAACTTTTTTTTTGCAGATTTGTCATTATGTTGACCAGCAGGTTACACCCTGTAAAAAGAGTTAGTATCTTTTGTAACACGTTGTATTACAGCGTTATATCCGAAGTTAATATATAGTCTTATCCGAAGTTGACTACATACATATAGCCTTGAGAGGGTAGCATATGGATTAATGAACTACACCGACCAAATGTTCGTCAAAAAATACGTTTGGTGTTTGAAATCTGAAACATGAAATTAAGGCCCATTTATAGGCACAACTAGCACCGCAAATAAAAAAAATATCATAGCTTCTTTTTGGATGCGTTTTTTGCTAAAAACGAAGCGTCAAATGATAATCCCTAGGCTAAACTATTTTAAGGACTTAAAGTTTTGATTCCAGATCCTAGAACCTACCGAATAAAACCCGCCGCTGGCCACAAGCGGCCATTTTTCGCGGCGGGATTTTAAAACCAATTTCCTATGCTTTCCATCTCCGATTGCTGAATTGTAAAATTTACTAAGCAAGCAAATCGAATTTCTGGAGGTGTCACCAAAGAGAAAGTGCAATTCAGAAAACGGCCTACAGTCAAACTTTATACTTTAAAAACCGCCCAGTTGAGATGCAAATCTACAATTTGCATTGCACTTGCCAGTTTCATAAGTACTTTGGCAAGAGCGCGGGAAAGTGGTGTTTTATTTTCGCTTTCTTTTCAGAGTTCTACGAGTATGTCAATAACAGAATTCACTGAACCGTATACTCCGGGAAACCAGCCCCTCTACCCTTGACGCATTTTTCCAATACGGCCGCAATATGGCGCAATTTACAAAGTTTTAATATTTTACAAATTAAGACGCATTTTGTGAACATTACCAAAGTATTTAAAATCAAAGCATTACTATGCGAATTCAAAGAGAAATTAATTTTAAAACTTTTTCAATTTGATCGCAATAGCGTCAATATACAGTCTTTGCCTTATTTGTCTCATTTGTCTTTCTACCTATTTGCCTATACGAATTAAAAGGACGTATGAATTGGGTACGCAAAGTTTTTTGTTCGAAAGTCCGTTATTGGCTTAAACTTATTTTTAGACAATATTGAGAAACTAATTTAAATATTTTTTATTTTGGTCCAGTAGTTTTGTTTTTATGCGCTAAAATGTTTTGTTCCTATGACCGCCAACAGTATGCAGACCGTCGCGTAAAGGTCATAAAACCGTATCTTTGAAACGTTTAAAATCCAAACTACTGAACCAAAATAAAAAATATTGAAATTAGTTTCTCAATATTGTCTAAATATAAGATTAAGCCAATAACGGACTTTCGAACAAAAAACTTTGCGTACCGAATTGCGCGTATTGAACGCAATGTAGAACTCTGGTCTCCGCCACTTGTAAATTACCTGGTCATGATGACTCCCTGTACTGCAGGGCCTGTAAAGAGGCGCCAGAGTCCATGGTACACGTTCTGTGTGACTGCGATGCTCTAGCTAGTAAACGCATGGGTCTTCTCGGGATAGCATATCCTAGACCGGAAGAATATAAGTTCCTCAACCTCGGTGACGTTCTAAAGGTTGTGACGTCGGACTTTGCACGTCCTGAGCAGGAATAAGGATGGGGGTGACACAAGATCCCACTGGGTCGAAGTGCCTCAGCCTGGCCCCATACATATAAGATAAGATAAAGATAAGATGGTTATTGAGGGAACGACTGGATGGATGGAGCGTTCTTTAGCTACCTACAGACAGGGTCTCAAGCCTGTAACGTATAGGCAGTTGTTGGATATGATGAACTTAGGCTGAAAAGGCCGTTTTCATTGAATCCACGTCACACTGTCATTGCTGTCGCCTGATAAAAGATGCAAAGATAATTTATTTCTACAACTTCAGCATCTTAGTGGTCACTTCACTAATCTAGTGTGAGTAGAGGTGCCGCTGGACACCGGTATAAATCATCCTAAACTTATATGGCGAGGGACCGCGAGAGGTGGCGCGAGGGGAAAAAGGCCTATACCCAGCAGTGGGCAGAGGTAATAATATGCAAAGGCCGAAGTTTTTTTTCCCTTTAGAACTCATCGAAATCTCTCTATAGGCAATCTACGTCATCAAGACCTCCGAAAAACATAATTATCATAGAGAAATAAAGTGTCCGGTTTTCCGGCGCCCATCTAGTCCTTGAAATAAGTCCGGTCCGGGTCCAACCCTCTCGCGTGCCGCGCATTCCTCCGGCAAAGCTTTGAAACGGTTTTCTTTGTGGCGCGCAACGGCCTAAACCTGGTTCACATGGGGCGATTTAAATGCGATTTTGAACCCCCGACCCAAAACAGAAAAAAAGCGTGTTGTAAGTAAGACCGCTATGCATGTGTGTGTGTCTGTCTGTGGCACCGTAGCCGTAGACAATTTGGACCAATGGGTTTATTTTAAATTTGAAAGCGGTTTTCTAGCGAGTATTCCTAGATGTTTTAATTATCAAAATGTGCTAATTTGAAGCTAAAATGTCGAGGGTATTTTAAATTTTAATTTACTAGTTCCACGATACTTTTAGTATTATCGTTGATCGGATCGTTGGTAGGCGAGTAAATAAGACAAAAATATTTTTTAAGATCGAACATGAGCCGAATCGGTCGAGGTTGCCGAGATATCGGGTCGCGAGTTCACAGTTCGGGGCAAATAAGGTATACAGCTGCAGTTGGTAGGTATCGCGTTGGTGATGCTGGGACTTGTGGCTGCTTGCTATGCGTGTCATCGCTTTATGCTTCATTTTACCAATAGGTACAACTTGAGAAACCGTCTAGTAGTCCCAAAAGCCGTATTTTGCGGTGGTGGGTGATACAAACGTGAAAATGATCATTTCAGGTACATAGAGCAAAACAATACTGCTCAATGTTTTAAAGTAAAATTAAACAAGTTGCATAGGTATTTTATCGTCAGCAAAGCTGACAAATCGTGTAGCCTTGGTGTCAAAAATCTAGCTAGCTGCAAGACAAAAATCGTCCCGTGTGAACTTGCCTTTCACGATTTTTGTGGTGCCAGGATGCTCTTTTGTTTTCTTTTTAGGTTTTATTTTTCATGTGGTGTTTTAAAAGAGTTTAAAGCTTTTGAACTATTTACCGTACTTGGGTCGCTACTCTTATTCATCCAAGGTCAGTACTAACCCTGTAATTTTTGGGATTTTTTTGTTGAAAATATTGAGGCTCAAAAAATGCACAATATAAAATGTAGCACCAATGGCAGTGCAGCGAGTAATGCCGGAGAATCGTGGATCGATGATGATGATGATGATGTCCTCCACAACGATTCTGACTATGGTGAAATGTTGGCATAACTTTTCAGACCCGAGTATGCGCTCGGACTTGCTCTTAAATATACGGTCTAAAATCGAACGAAGGTTAGCGATACGATATTGGTGGTCAAATCTCAGATCAAGTGCAAATGGGCAGTACACACGCCGAGGCGGGAAGATGGCTAATGAAATGGAGAAGTGGCAGAGTGATGAACGAGAGCTGGACGGCGGTAGGAAGACCAGCAGCTTATTGGGCAGGTAAGGAGATCGTATGAGGTAGTGGCTACCCCTGATGATGGTTTTTGGGTCACAGATGATCAGCACTCGGCGGAGGGTACATGGATACGGATAGCGAGGGACAACCATGGGCGTGAGAAGTGACAAAAATGGGCTGATGATGACGATGATAATTATCAATATCAGGTCAAGATTAATCCACTTCCTTTTCACATCAGCATCTTCAATCAAAAGCTAATCTCGTCCATTTTTTTCCAGCTGTCTTTACCATACCATAAACCTTATGGTAATACCTTGTGACAATAAAATTCTATGAAAAATCTACAGTTTTTGGATTTTTTAATGTTTTTTTCTGACCAATCAGTAGCATAAAATCCCTAGAACGAATGTATCAAATCTACTAACCTTGCCCTTGAGCAGTCGTCAACGCTCCGGCGAAAGCAGCCGCATGTCGAACCTGAGTAACCCGGACATGTTTCTGGTCACTGAGCAGTCGCTCAGCAGTTGCGTCCACAATGGGGTTGGACCGATACTGCGACCCGCAGCGGAGCCGGAGCCGGAATACTGGAGCCGCAGCGGAATAGACTAGGGACTCGGGTTTTCTCACGATGGCTTTTCGGTGTTTTTTAACGAGTTCTCTCATAATTAATACAAATTATTTTCTTAGTTCTTTCAATCTTACTAGTTCTACGTGATTTCCACATAATAACTTTTGATGGAGGTATTTTGGTGGATCCACGGAATAATTTTAAAATGATACCACATTTTTCATTCCCAATTGCAAAAGCAATTAAGCAATTAATTATTAAACATGTATTTTTTATATTTTCGAAGGTATTGATAAGTACTTATGGTGATTCCTTGTGACAATAAAATTCCATGATAAATCTGCAGTTTTTGGATCTTGAAGTTTTTTCTGACCAATCAGTAGCATAATACGCCTAGAACTAATTAATGTATCAAATCTACTAACCTTGCCCTTGAGCAGTCGTCAGCGCTCCGGCGAGAGCAGCCGCATGTCGAACCTGAGTAACCCGGACATGTTTCTGGTCACTGAGCAGTCGCCCAGCAGTCGCGTCCGTGCGGGGGTTGAACCGATACTGCGGCGGACACGTCCGTGGAGCCACAGCGAGTGGGCGGGGCTAAAGGCACGCCCCCAGCGCAACAAGTTGACGCCACGCCGTGATTTTTCCGGGAAATCTGTCCGCTATTGTGTAGGGTGGCTGTCCGTTTTTGAGCGATGGTGGACGTAAGGATTTTAGATAATGGAGACATCGTAATCTGCCGGCTATTTCATTCAATATTTTGATAAATGAGACTTCTGTTTGTATGTTACACAAACTAACGGAAGTTCTTCTTTCTTTCATCATTTTGAACGGTAGTCAAAATAAATAATATCAAAACCGTCAACAAGCTGACTGGAATAAATGTCTATAGAAATAAGTCCACCCTTGTAAATTATGTCTCACATCCCTGTTAGTTAAGTTTATCTTTTAGTTTGTGCAGTGCAGTCTTTAAGGGTGGCATTAATAGTCGTCGACTCAAGATCAAACTCAAGTAGGTGATCTCAGAAAAGTCAAATACTAATGTCAAGCCTTGGCTAATGTCAATCTCAAGTGTCTAGCTACTCAAGTTTGCCATTAGCCAAGGCTTGACATTAGCATTTCACTTTTCTGATTTCATCTATTTGAGATCGAGCTCAAGTAGGTGATCTCAGACGACTATTAATACCACCCTTAAGTGCAGTCTGCACTGCACAAACTAAAAGATAAACTTAACTAACAGGGATGTGAGACATAATTTACAAGGGTGGAGTTATTTCTATAGACATTTATTCCAGTCAGCTTGTTGACGGTTTTGATATTATTTATTTTGACTACCGTTCAAAATGATGAAAGAAAGAAGAACTTCCGTTGACAGCCACAATTTGAAGCATGAAATCCCCACATATTAGTCCATGGCTTAATTGCATAGCGTATAATGAATGCGTGCAAACGCTTGTGTATTATTTATCTGCATGGCGTGTTCTGTTTTCCAAGGGGCGTTGTTTTGAATTGATGTATTTGACTTGCATGCTTTTTGATTAATAAAAAAAATCACAAATATCTCTTTTTCGCGCTTGTTAGTACACACGACAGCACGTCAAAGTGTACACTTTTGTTGTAAAGTCGCCCGTAACGTAACCGAACACAGTGCTAGCATGTAAGGGTCAACGTGCTGTCTTGTCCCACCTTTTGGGCTTCGCCACGGTTGCATAATAAAGTACATTTAGTCCGAAATTTTCCATTCTTCCATTCAAACCAACTAAACGGACCAACTGGGGCCTGAGTCTGTAACACAATGATGCCAAAATGGACTCCCAGTTGACGGCTTCAATTACGATTTATAATACTGTTTAATGTTTTCCTTTTAATGTTTTTTTAGTACAGCAAAGAATATTTTTCTGATTCTAATTCTTGAGGATAAGTTCACTGATGGTTGTAGGAGAAAACGGGGAAACCCCGGTTTTGTCGTTCTACTGGGACGCCATCTACACGCCATTGCGTTAGAGCCCGTGTTTCGTGTTTTGGTCGGAAAGGAACGCGATGAAGCCATTTTTCCCAATCGAGCGAGCCACCTCTGTGTCCACCACCTCGCCAACAAACTGTGTAGCAGTTTGGCGATTTTTTTTGTTATTTAAGAATGTAAAATTTCTTTTGAGTCAACTCTATCTATCTATCCAGCCCATAAATAAAGCCCACTGTTGGGCATAGGCCTCTTCCTTTTCACGCCACCCCCCTCGATCTAAAGCCAATCTCGTCCATTGTCCTCCCGCTGTTCTGACAATGTCATCGACCCATCGAGCTTTCGGTCTACCCACCGACCGTCGACCCGTTCTAGGCCACCATTCCGTGACTGCCCTAGTCCACCGTCCGTCCTCCCGTCTAGCCAGATGTCCCGCCCATCTCCACTTTAATCTTAAGATACGCGCACCCACATCTTCGACTTTGGTCTTCTGCCGAATGTCGACGTTGCGCACACGATCGAGGAGTGAAATGCCTAGCATGGCCCGCTCCATAGCTCTTTGCGCAATTTGGATCTTTTCCATGTTGGCTTTGGTAAGCGACCATGTCTCTGCACCGTACGTGAGGATGGGCAGTATGCATTCTTTTGAGTAAATAAATAAAAAACATCAATTTTCTCTCCATCTCATTGTCACCCCACTAGCCGTTATCAGGGCAGCTATCTATCCTGTCTCGCTAGACACGCCTACGCGCTGCGATCCGCTGATTTAACCAATAAGCCAGATAACACCCTGGCTGCCGACTTCTTATAGTATTATACTTAGAGCTCTAGCTAGCTGATGTTGCTCTGGGCAGTTGCAGACCTATACAAATATTTATACAGCAGGTTTTTTTGTTTAAATGATTTATTTGAGCAAAAAACAGTTACAAAATACACCAAACTACCAAACAGTTTGTTGGCGAAGCGGTCATAATTTCTTTAAAAAAATTGTTACAAAAGGATCCTGCCTAATATAACGTTCGAGGATCACTTTACTCGTCAATAGGGGAAGAAACAACACTCAAAACAGGTGGGGCTAGTCCCGAAAATCAGCTGTTCCATACCGAAAATCGATTCCTACGAACGCCAAATTATATTATATCGGGTACCTTGTGTTGAAAAAGTAGATTGTGTAGATAAGTGAGGAACTTTATGTATTACCCTGTATAGTGCAACTTTTGAGTCTTAATTTCACACATGTACCATTTATTCCACTTATACCACCTAGGATCATCTCCTAAAACCATTTTTTTAGGATATGTAGACAGAACCGTATAAAATACTAGTCTGGCTAGTTGACCTTAGACACATATATGTTATACTTTAGCAATATAATACCAACCCTTTAGGCATATGACACACTGTAGATAAGCCGATGCTCGCCGGTCCACTCGCCTGTCCATGCGGGCCATTATCTCACTGTAGATTATTAATATTATACTACATCGTCTTCTAGGCTAGGCTCCATTTAAACATATCGTAGGAACTGCTGCGTTCGAGTGGTCACTTCACCCAACTGCAGGTTACACTCTAAATCGATAGCGGAAAGTGTACTGATCACTACAAACAACTTGAAGCCATTTTTAATTTGTTTACATACAATTCGGTCAAAGAACGCGGCATACGGCAAGTTGTCTGAAGGTTCAATGTGTTTACTTTTTACTAAACTGCTAAGTCAACCCCACAAAATAATTTTAAATACACACCTTCCTGCCGTACCATCACCCTTGTCTTGTATCTCTATTATTTATTATTTTTTAGTTCGCATAATAAATGTTTTGTAAATTTCTGACTTTTCTAGTACTCAAACCTCAGTTGGCTTCTTAGAGTCTTTTGATCCCTACATGAAAAAGAATCGATAGGCATATTATATATATTTTTTGTATTTTAGCATTTTTTTTCCTGGCCGTACATTTTTCCAAAATTCACAGATTTTGCAGTTCATAATATCGAACGTTTTCCTGTAACTATATCGGTTAAGGTACCTGCCCTTACCGCCCCGTCTCAAAAATCCACCCTGAATAATGGGACTGTATAATGCGAAACTGTTATAAAATTATTGCATTGTCATTGGTCCTTGATACGTATGCAAAGTTTCAAATTAATCAGACTTCTGGAAGTTGGTGAAAATCATGCTCAAAGATTCCGTTACATACATACATACAGGCCAAGCTTATAAAAGCGTGTTAAAAACAAACACACAGACACATTTTATATAAGGATGTAGCTATCACTGGAAAAGTACAACAAAGGACTCTACAATTTATATTTGTCTTTGCAATTATAACTATAACCTTCACGAAAATAACGATAGAACTTACCAAAAGCTTTCATTTACGCGTCAGTTCTTCAACAATAGACACACGTCTTTTTCAAAATGAAAGAAGTGATTGTGGAGAACAATAATCTATCCATGAAGGTGTCCTTGACTGTGTTAAGATTGGCAGGACTCTGGGCACCTGATGAGTACCGAGGGTTTAAGGTTGGAAGATAGCAGCGTGGCGGGAAATTCAAAATGTTCACTATTTTTTACATTTTGTAGCTAAACTGAGCTATTTTTTTTCAGCGATTTATCTTTCGCGGCAATAACATAGTATTCTTTTCATTATTGTAAACAACAAAACAACAATAATTCAGCCGATTATGCGTTCTGGTCTACGAAGCAGTAGCACTGCCCAAAAAACTTGTCGAAGACCAGAACACATAATCGGCTGAATTATTGTTGTTTTGTTGTTTACAATAATGAAAGGAATACTATGTTATTGCCGCGAACGAAAAATCGCTGAACGAAAATAGCTCAGTTTAGCTACAAAATGTAAAAAACTGTGAAAATTTTGAATTTCCCGCCACGTTGCTATCGTCTACCCTTAAGCTGTTCCTGTATCACTGTCACACTTTCCTGTGCCTTATGTTCTTCGTGGGTATGTACTGACACGTTAGAATACCTTATGGTACTTCACGCGGGGTGTAAGTGCGTCAACTCTGGCAAAGGTCGTTGTAAGCGATAAGGCCGCCAATTGTTTACGCTCTAATAAGCTAAAAACATCGTGAGGAAACCTGCGCCTTAGTTGACTCCACACGTATTGAACCGTCTTTCCTGTGAGCTAGGCCGACTAAGCTGTCAGGATGGTATAGATGCTGGGCAAGCCCACTCCATCAAAAATAATGTCCCGGCCATCTAGTGTGAGTGAAGGTTCCACTGGAAAAATTCTTAGCCTTTAAGGCTGAAAGATAGCAGCGTGGCGGGAAATTCGAAATTTTCCCAGTTTTTTACATTTTGTAGCTAAACTGAGCTATTTTTGTTCAGTGATTTTTCGTTCGCGGCAATTACATAGTAGTCTTTTCATTATTGTAAACAACGGAACAACAATAATTTAGCCGATTATGTGTTCTGGTCTACGAAGCCGTGGCACTGCCCAAAAAACTTGTCGTAGACCATAACACATAATCGGCTGAATTATTGTTGTTCTGTTGTTTACAATAATGAAAATAATACTTTGTTATTGCCGCGAACGAAAAATCGCTGAACAAAAATATCTCAATTTAGCTACAAAATGTAAAAAACTGTGAAAATTTTGAATTTCCCGCCACGTTGCTATCGTCCACCCTTAAGTTTTAAAAAACAATTTTAATTATTTAAAAGGGGTATCCCAGTGAACCTACCTAGCTCATCTCACCGCTGCCTTGCCACGGCATGCACTCTACAGGGTGCAGTCGAATTCGATAGCAGAACTTTAAGTATGCTGTCTACTGATTACTACAAACAACTTGTACGAGGTGGAAAAAAAATGGAGAGAAAAAAATATCAGCTGTTCCAAATAAGGATAAGGATGTGTTGCATAAGGTAGACTTAGGGTGGTATTCTAGAACGCTACTTAAACTCAGTTTAAACAGAGTTCAGACTGTCGATAAAGCAGTGCATGTTTTGATATGAAGGGAGGTATATTCAAATCAAAACATGCACTGTTTTATCGACAGTCGACACTACTAAACTCTACTTAAACTGAGTTTAAACAGAGTTCAAGGAGCTTTCTAGTTTGAACTGAGTTTAAACAGAGTTTATGTAGCGTTCTAGTTTGAACTGAGTTTAAGTAGCGTTCTAGAATACCACCCTTAGACATTCAGTACTGCACTAAAAGTATGGAACAGCTGATACTTGAACTTCTTGGAGTAGCTGAGTTGGCAAGGGTAAAAACCCCACCGAAAACAGACCGTTTTACTATTAACAACACCCATCTATCTATCTATCTATCCAGCTCATGAATGTCGCCTGCTGCTGTTGGGCAAATGCCTCTTCTCTGTTTCGCTAACCTTCACGGTCCCTCGCCTCGTCCATTGGTTTCCATCCGATTGTTCAATATCATCGACCCATCGGGACCCCAACGCCCTTAGGGAGACTTAATTCGGTAGGCAAAGTTTTTTGTTCGAAAGTCCGTTATTGGCTTAAACTTATCTTTAGACAATATTGAGAAACAAATTTAATTTTTATTTTGGTCCAGTAGTTTTGTTTTTATGCGCTAAAATGTTTTGTTCCTATGACCGCCAACAGTATGTCGCGTGAAGGTCATAAAATCGTATCTTTGAAACGTTGTAAAATCCAAACTACTGAACAAAATTAAAAAATATTGAAATTAGTTTCTCAATATTGTCTAAAGATAAGATTAAGCCAATAACGGACTTTCGAACAAAAAACTTTGCGTACCGAATTGTGACCACCTAACACTTGATCACCAGGAATCTACGTGCTAATCCAAGTGGTGGACATGTACCAAGTGCGCGGCGACCTGGCGCTGATGACGGGCACGGCCTTCGTCCTCTTCACGAACCTGGCGCATTGCGGCAAGATCGCCAACATCCTGGCGCGGCGGGGCAGGGTCGAGGCCCTGGTGGAGCATGCTGGGGAGGTGCTGGGCAGCGTTGTGGGGAAGGAGGAGGTGGAGATTGTCAAAAGGTTATCGGCGTAGGGACTTACTACAGGTTGAAATTTTCCCTTCCGGACCGATAAGGCACAACTAGTGCCGCCACTTTTGGCGACAAAAGATTGTATTCGTTGGTTCTAGGATAAGGGCCCTTAGCCTGTAACACAATGGTGCCAAAATGGGCTTCCGGTTGACGGTTTTAAGGGTAGACGATAGCAAGGTGGCGGGAAATTCAAAAATTTCACAGACTTTTACATTTTGTAGCTAAACTGAACTATTTTTGTTCAGCGATTTTTCGTTCGCGAGAATAAAACCGTATTCTTTTCATTATTGTAAACAACAGAACAACAATAATTCAGCCGATTAGGTGTTCTGGTCTACGAAGCAGTGGTACTGCCCAAAAAACTTGTCGTAGACCAGAACACATAATCGGCTGAATTATTGTTGTTCTGTTGTTTACAATAATGAAAAGAATACGGATTTATTCTCACGAACGAAAAATCGCGGAACAAAAATAGCTCAGTTTAGCTACAAAATGTAAAAAACTGTGAAAATTTTGAATTTCCCGCCACACTACTATCTTCCAGCCTTAATTACGATTTATTAATGCTGTCGGTCCAGAGTCGTTCCTTTTAATGTTATTGTAGTACAGCAAAGAATATTATGAGTCTAATTCTACAGAATTAGTTCGCTGGTTGTAGGAGAGCAACGAAAAAATCCGGGTTTTGTCCTTCTGCCTAGGACGCCATTGATACGCCATTGTGTTACAGGCTAAGGCCCCTGGAATCTAAACCATATGTCTTAAAAAAATAGTTAAGCCTCGCGTTGATAACCTAATGAAGAGTTTTTAGCAAAAGACGCATCCAAGAAGATGTTTTTTTTTCCATTGGCGGCGCTGTCTACTGATCACTACAAACAACTTGTACTAGTATGCTTAGCATGGTCGTTTTGACACTCTCTCGGACTTGAGTGACAGACGTGCCATGCATGTCTATTATGCGAGCATGGCAGGCGGGACTCGAGATGCCAATAGATTAGGGTCATGTCGAGCAAAAAGAAGTTATAGCCATTTTAATTAAAATGTTGTATTTTTGTCTCCATCGCCATGTTGGCGTAGAGCCAACTCGAGCCCGACCGACAAGTTGTCAGTTTTGCATAGAGAAGGGCCTATCTCGGGCTTACCATGCTGCACGTGCAGAAGCGATGCCAACTAACGCTACTAAAATAGAGGTAGAGCTTTCGATACCTAGTATTCGGTTTGGAGTAAAGAGTTTAGAACAAACAAGTTTCGATTTGACGTAGGGAACCCAATCATGAAGCTATAAAACGGTGTGGCCGCCGGCGCTGCGATCACGTGATCACGTCTGGGAGGCGTGTGCGTGACGTCACTGATAGATGATATCATTAAACAAAACAGAGTGTAACACGAAGGATGACTTTTAATACGGGACCAACTGCGAAATCTCAAAAATATTTGCTACTTTAACTGCCGATTTCTGAATTGAGAAATTCACAGCAAACGCAAAGCTGGCTGGACCATTGTATAGTAACCAAGGCTGCATGGCCATCCATTGTAAACGTGCATGTGCAAAATAATGTATTTTGGTCCGACCATTTTCCGTTAGTGATTGAGTGTGATTTAGACATGACTGACAGGTGGGAAAGAAAAATGAATAAATTACTAATATTTTTCGCACGAAGTCGAAGGCAAAGCTAATAAATGTCTTGTTTTAGGTGTGACCGCGAGACCAGCCGGCTTTTGGGGCTGTACGTCTTTATGACGACCATTACCGCCATAGGATGGGCTACCAGCGCTGAGAAGAATCACTTGCCTCTACCCAGGGCTTGGTAAGATCAACAAGAAAATAAGACCCACTAATGGGTACAGACCTTTTCAAAGAACAGAGAGATAAATTGCCGATTTTTGTATTGATCAGTGGCACAGAGTCTGTGATCAGTGGTAAGTATAGGTTGTTGCTACTACAAATTTACAAAACTACGCAACTTTAGAATTAAAATGTGGAATGGGGGTACAGACTGACGAAGTTCACCAAGGCTACTACGCAAAGGAAAAAAAATAGAAGTTAAAAACTAAAACCCGACTACTAAAAGGCTTAAAACAAGACCTGCTTATCCTTAAAATAGACTCATAGATAATTAATCGTAGTCGGAGGCCATCGGTTAATCAAATGCGAATGTGGTGTCCTCCGACTACGATTAATTATCTATGAGTCTATTTTAAGGATAAGCAGGTCTTGTTTTAAGCCTTTTAGTAGTCGGGTTTTAGTTTTTAACTTCTATTTTTTTTTGAGCTTTTTAGTTAGTTATTTTGTACGATCACCTAAAATAGAACCAAGAAGGGAAAAAAAATACATTTTGGATTTTTTTGTTCTATTTGTTATGTTGACGATACCTACATGAGTTATACATTTTTGGAAAGGTCTTTTAAAGCCATTTCATTTGATACCCATGACGATGGTATCCCATAATTTTTATTTTTAGGTCCACCACTTTAGGACGCAGCACAGCCGCCATCTTGGTTTTTTTTCAAAATAAAACTATCCTATGTTACCTGGGTGATTAAGACAAATCCAACGACACCTCATTTGTTGAAATCGGCCGAGTAGTTTAGGCTCTGCGAGGGAACAGATGAACACACAAACATACATACCCACATACATACATACATACATACATATATACATACGCTGCTAAAATCATAACCCTCCTTTTTGCTCCGCGTAGTCGGGTAATTAATGATCAAGAGCCGAGTCCTCACCGGACGATCCAACGCGTTTCGATCGGAGCGCGCTGAATCATCGATAGCAGCGTGGCGGGAAATTCAAAAATTTCACAGTTTTTTACATTTTGTAGCTAAACTGAGCTATTTTTGTTCAGCGATTTTTCGTTCGCGGCAATAACATAGTATTATTTTCATTATTGTAAACAAAAGAACAAAAATAATTCAGTCGATTATGTGTTCTGGTCTACGAAGCAGTAGCACTGCCCAAAAAACTTGTCGTAGACCAGAACACATAATCGGCTGAACTATTGTTGTTCTTTTGTTTACAATAATGAAAAGAATACTATGTTATTGCCGCGAACGAAAAATCGCTCATCAAAAATAGCTCAGTTTAGCTACAAAATGTAAAAAACTGTAAAAATTTTGAATTTCCCGCCACGCTGCTTTCGTCTACCCTTAACCCGGCCAATCCGTTCTGTAAGTCGGCTCGCCCGATCAACCGGGTTACTTCTCCTATTCTTTGCATGTCGAGCATTTGCCTCAACCTTAGGTCAGTCTTTAGATAGATATTTATTCAATTACCACAACACATAATAATTATAAAACGTAACATTGGTATAATTGATTAATTACATTGATAATATTATAAAATAATGAATGTAACATTAATCGCATGCAAAATCAAATAAACTGACAGAAATTAATATTCTCTGTGTCATGGCAATAAAAAGGGTCCCGAACTCAGCGTAGTTATAGCAGCTACGGCCATTTTTTTACCGAAAAGCTGCTTTTTATGATGAAAGCAAGCCGCTTTGCACAGTGATAGAAGGGACAAAAAAATAGAAGTTAAAAACTAAAACCCGACTACTAAAAGGCTTAAAACAAGACCTGCTTATCCATAAAATAGACTCATATATAATTAATCGTAGTCGGAGGCCATCGGTTTATCAAATGCGAATGTGGTGTCCTCCGACTACGTTTAATTATCTATGAGTCTATTTTATGGATAAGCAGGTCTTGTTTTAAGCCTTTTAGTAGTCGGGTTTTAGTTTTTAACTTCTATTTTTTTTTTGAGCTTTTTAGTAAGTCATTTGGACTATCACCCAGAATAGAACCAAGAAGGGCAAAAAAAACACATTTTGGATTTTTTTGTTCTATTTGTTATGTTGACGCTACATGTGTTATACATTTTTGAAAAGGTCTTTTAAAGCCCTTTCATTTGATACCCATGACGATGGTATCCGATAATTTTTATTTTTAAGCCCACCACTTTAGGGCGCAGCACAGCCGCCATCTTGGTTTTTTTCAAAATTAAACTATCCTATGTTACCTGGGTGATTAAGACAAATCCAACGACACCTTATTTGTTGAAATCGGCCGAGTAGTTTAGGCTCTGCGAGGGAACAGATGAACACACAAACATACATACATACATACATACATACATACATACATACATACATACATTCATACATACATACATACATACATACATACGCTGCTAAAATCATAACCCTCCTTTTTGCTTCGCGTAGTCGGGTAAAAATAAGCGATTTGACCTGCAGCAGCACAAGTTTCATCCCTTAGGAATAGAGAGGGCGCCACTTCTAAAAATAAACTTTAAAAATTTTTAACAGCCTAATGGGTGAACCGATTTCAATGATTAATATCTTAATCGAAAGAAATTCACTTATTGTACAACCAAAAAAAAATAGATTAAAAAAAACTATGATGGCTGCCGTAAATCCTACGTTTTGTAATTGTTTATTTTTTATTTGACAGTTTTTACTCACTTATGCAAAAAAATTGTATGCCAAGGGTATATTTTTTATAGCTCATATTGTTACTAATTTAATAAGAAATTATTTGTACATTTATTCGGGACTGCGATGTTTCGGTTTGGCGATTTCTGGCATGGCGTGCATTCGTTATTTTATGATTTGTAATCACAAACTTTTGTCATAACGTTCTTCTTCTCTGCGTGTCAATGGCAGACCGATTTCTTAATCTAATCATAAATTAAATGGCTTTAGCCCAGAATTTCGCAACGCTAACTGCGTCTTTATTAGCCGCCATAAGGCCATTAATGTGTGTATGCCTACGGATAAAAGTGTTAACTTGCCAATATTTACGGATTGCCTCGGCGCGGTAAGTGCTATTGTGGATAATGAACAAATTGAATGCTTGTTTGTCTTGGGAGATTTTAATGCCCATCCCTCAGAGCCTTTTTATGGAGAACTTTCGGATTTTTGTAGAGTTTTGTAGTCCACGTTTGGACCTGTGTGGACACAAAGTTATTAGGTCTACACTCAGATACCTACACTTTTATAAGTGACGCGTACGGCACATGTAGCTGGATTGACCGCTATCAGCGAACTCCGCTCGCTGACCGCTGTTTAGCAACGGACGAGGCCTTTAAAACAATTAGCAGTGTTTTTGTAAAATATGATGTTACGACGTCAGACCACTTTCCTTTGGTTTTGGATTGCAATTTAAAAATAATTAACACTGTAATATTAAATAATGCATCATCTCCAATAAACAATAATATTATATGGGGTACTAGGTCATTAACTCAAATAGATAAGTATTATATAGAATGTCATAATAAATTAAAACTGATCGATTTCCCATCTGAATTTTGTAAATGCTCGGACCGGTTCTGTAATAATGAGTCACACAAATGTATAATTGATAAAATGTATAACGAGATAGTCTCAGCTCTATGTATATCTGGGACACATAGTCACCTCTGACCTCAAGGACGGTGCAGAAATTGAGAGGAAACGTCGCGCGTTGTCTGTGAGGGCGAACATGATCGCACGCAGGTTTGCTCTAGAGATGTGAAAATTACATTATTCAGAGCGTACTGTACATCTTTTTATACGAGCAGCCTGTGGGCGAACTATACCCAAAAACAGTACGACGTGCTACGCGTGCAGTATAATAACTCATTCAGGGTGCTGTCCCGCTTCTGCAGTTACGTTAGCAATTTTTTTTGATGTTCAAAATATGTATACTTCTTCAGCTGCAGTTTAAAAGTGCTATGGGAATCAAGTTGTCTTAAAGGTGGGGGAATGTTGTTCCAACACTTTGATGCGGCGTACTTAAAGCTACCTCTAAAAGCTTTAGTATTATTATGAGGTGGGCACGAGATGTAGTCCCTTCTCGAACTGCGTTGATCCCGGGTAGAACTTGACCACGTGAATTTATCAAGGATATATTTGGGCTCACCAGTTTTAGCTATTCCGAAAAGCAGAGATGCTAAATAATAGTCCACTTTTAATATTAAGAATTTCTGCTTTATTTAAAAACGGCGTGACATGGGTACGAGGGGGAATTTTAAAACAGAATCGTGCGCAGGCATTTTGAACACGCTGTACAAGTGTCAGTGTCTTTTTTGTA
Organism: Zelleria hepariella; assembly: GCA_949319315.1. Lineage (NCBI taxonomy): Eukaryota > Metazoa > Arthropoda > Insecta > Lepidoptera > Yponomeutidae > Zelleria > Zelleria hepariella. Next base: position 14,717,128 of record OX439395.1, read on the forward strand.
TAAACAGGGCCCGTAAACAGCCAAGCAGTAAGTAAGCTTGGAGAGAACCAGAGACTCACAGAGTCTTACCCGTAGCTGGGTACTAATAAATTCACGAATGCGGTATAAAACGCTGAGACGATAAAAACAAACCCTAGTCACCTCCGCCACATGACTCTCGAATTTCAGGTCCTGATCCAAAACCAACCCAAGGTTCCTAGCCGTAAGAACACTGTCAACAGGTTCATTATTAATTAAATGCACCTATATTAAATGCACCCATTGGTAGATGCCGGGATTCAAACCTGGGGCCTCTGGCTTGGATTTCGTACTGCGTCATGTTGGAACACTATTAGCTGTATGAAGATTCATCGGTTTGAGGAAGCAACACTGTGCGACATTGCAGCATGCCACAAGGCCGCATGCTACAAAATAAAAAATGTCGCACATTGTGGCAAGAACCGTGCGGCATGGCAACACCTTAATCTTTATCTTAACTTGATCAGCCATATTCTATGGTGTATCCCCTCGGTCATTGATCATCGCACAGTGTTCTTCTTCTTCTTGGCGTGCCTCTCCACTAATGGAGGTTGGCCGTCTCGTATTCTTCTCCGCTGTTCATGTTCTTCTCTGTTCTTTTCCAAGCGAAATAGATGTTCGACGCTGGCTATCTCCGTCCATTCCTTGATATTTCTGAGCCACGACTTTCTTCTTCTACCAGCACAGTGTTGCCCCGGTGTAATTCAATCTTTACAGTTCGAGCAATTGCTTGATTTGCAAGACATTACTTTTTTTCTATTCAACAGGTATCCCTACGATACCAGCAAGTCGCCAGCCTTCGAATTGACCTTCTTGCACCAAATTACTGCGGTCTACGTTTCGGCGCTGATGAACATTGCAAAGGATACTTTAGTTACTGGCCTTATGGCTCAGAATAGATGCCAGCTGCAGTTGTTGAAGTTTAGGCTAAGGAAGATTCATGATGGGATGGATTTGGACGACAAGGTTAGTGAGTGAAGATCCATGGGAAAAACGACTTAAAGTAGTCCTAGTATCTAATATTATGACATGCTCGAATAGTTAAAATGTCATCTTTTCCCAAAAGTTTTTCTACAAGGCCAACATAGCCCGGCCTATACAAACCAATAAAAAATGCCGGTGGTTGTGAAACAATATCAATCCACAAGTCCTTCCAAGCAATGTTATGCGGGCATAGGCTATATAGCTATGGCTGGGTGAGGAAGGCAGCAAATCGCCAACAATGGAACTTTTTGGAAGAAGCGTTTGTCCCGAAATGGAGTGAATTTTATAAAACTTCACCCCATTTCTGAACATAGGCTAAGCAAATAAAAAATATGATGATGAACTCGCCTTACTTTTTATCACCTCTTAAGTATTAGTCCGTTCACTTTTCAGTCCGTCACCTTTCTGACGCCGTCCCAAGGGTCCTGGGGCGTCTCCGTAGTTGCATCAAGGGCCACCAGAGGGCAATGCAGCTTGCCCCAGAAGTACAGAACTGCATCTCCGCTTGCACTATTTTAAATGCGTCGTTTGTAGTGTCCAACTGTTGGGCATAGGCCTCCCCCTTTTCAAACCAATCCACTTTAACCACCAGTCGAATTAGTCTCACCATTATCTTTTTGGCTGACCTCAGTTGCAGTGTCTGCCACCCAGTTGGTGGTCGGTGGTGAATTTCGCCCAACTAGAAGAAGAAGAAAAGAAGAAAATACATTTATTAACGACACAATGCCAAAACAATAAAATCAAAACACGAAACAAAAATTAAGTAAGACAAAACATTATAATAAGTTTAAGGTATTGAGCCCCTAAAATGATCCTGAGCTCAGTAGTTTTGCAAGAAGCAGGCTCCTTACAACCTGATTTTCAGTCGGGACCATGCAGCGGTCGGAAACGGAAACTATCCGGTAGCATACGGTTGATGGCGGTCCGGCTCCATTCTAATTTTGGCTCTAGCTGCCGCTTTACTTCTACAGACCTTAACGTTTGCCTTTTAGTCTGTCACCCTTCTCACACCATCCCAAGAGAAGGTGGCCCAGAGCCGTCTCCGTAGTTGCATCAAGGATCACCAGAGGGCGCTGCAGCTGGCCCCAGAAGTCCAGAACTGCTTCTCCGCTTGCACCTTCGCTCAGTTCGCTGTCTCGCTAGTCATCATCTGTGTCACGGCGTTTCAGTTGTCTGTGAGTACGGGACATCCACATCTATAGGGTGGTTCTGTCATACTTGCAAGGGTCGTTTTGGTCCAATGCCAAAAACTCGAACGAAAAACCCACGGAAAACCACACTAAAGTTTGACATGTAATTTTTATATCAATCGAAGTGGCGCGTGGGTGCTATACAAAGCAACTTTGGTCGAAGATTAGTCTGGCTAAGGGTTTAATTTCCATAAGAAAAGAGGGGAAAAACTCTATATTGTATTTCATTTGATGTCGGAATGTTCAACTTCAATAGTTTCAGATTAAGAACCTAATCTTGATTTTATCTTTTTCAGCAAACCAAAAACCTAGTGCGTTTTCTCTCCATGGGAACCTACCTTCTGAATATGACTTTGCAAGTCTTCATGTATTGCTATCAAGGAACCCAGCTTAAAAAAGAGGTATTGTTTTGAGATACTTTCACCGCCTCAACTTTTTAATAAAATGTGTTTCAATTTTACATTAAATATTTCAGTTTGTTACTACACTACCAGCTTGCTTAGTAAACTTTACTTCTGATCTCGGCTTCTGAACTTTACAGAGGAACGTTGCTCTAATTTGCATTTCGTTGGGACCGGAGAGGATGCTCGGTGTTTGATACTAACTAATGAGCCGTTTTCAACTGACAGTTAAAATCTGATTTTAAAATGCTCGCTAGATGGCGCAGAAAATACGGCTACCCAACGGCAGTCAAATAACGCTTTTTCCCACAGATTCACAGATTAGAAAGTACTAATACTAAAGATACACAAACACCACAGATAAGAATCAGGCTGGCCGTGTTCAATCGGTAAAAATGCCGTGTTATATATTTACAATTTATATTCTTGAAAGCAAAAACATAAATGGTTTTTGATAATTATATAATAGGTATGTAGGATACTGACATCAACTACGTGATGCGATAAAATTTGCAAGCAATGAATTGTGTTTCTGGTTATGATTATTACAGTTTACGGTAATTTGTCGTACCGTTGGCAACACTGATGGAATTTCAACTGACTGCCGTTATATTGCCGTATTATGAGCGCCATCAGTGGGGAAAAAACGAACTACGTATTTTTTTCTGAAAACGGGCCATTACGTAACTTTCAAAAGCTGTTCTATATTTTTGACAGTATCCTCTTCCCCATTAACCCCACAGAGTCTGACAATAGCGGATGGCGCCTACGAGTGTCTGTGGTACCGAAGCAGTATCACCCTTCGTCGCTCGTTGCTTCTCCTCATGGTGCGCGCGCGGCGCCCTCTAGTGATCACCGCTGGAGGCTTCACGGAGTTTCTGCTGTCTTCTTTCACGGGGGTGAGTATGTTTGTGAATGGGTGGAGTCAGTTTTGCTGGTGATCTTGCGCTGCCGCAGAACACCGAATTTTGCAGTGTAGGGTAGAATGATTAGTAAACTAAAAGGTATGTAAAGACAATAAGGTGACATAATACTGATAAACAATAATGCCGGTGTTTTTTTTTACTTTCCCCATTTCAGCATAAACGTCGCAAACATTTAGGGTGGTATTAATAGTCACCTACTTGAGCTCGATCTCAAGTAGGTGAACTCAAAAAAGTTAAATACTATTGTCAAGCCTTGGCTAATGTCAAACTTGAGTAGCTATCAGCATATTAATAGACACTATAGATTTAAGTCACTTAAGATTGACATAAGTAGTGATTCGGCAAGCGAGACAAGAAAAGACAATTTTGATATCAAGACTGTCTTGACGGCAGCAAGACTTTTGATTGGTCTCGATCTTGTCAGGCGAGCGAAAATATTGTCTTGGTCTTGTTTTTAAGATTTGACACAATCCAGACTCTCGATTGAGTCAAATCAAATCAATCGAGACTCTCGAGTGTCTCATGTTATCCATATCAATCAAAAACCGGCCAAAAATGTCTATCGGACTTCTGTGGTGGCGCGGACTCTATTTCGAGACTCTCGCTCGAATTAAATGATCGAGACGATGTCTTGGTCTTGTTTCAATCGTTTGATTCGAATCAAACGATTGAGACAAGACCAAGAAACAAAACACAAATTCGATAAAGGTTGGCCAAGATGCTTGAAAGTATCGTCTTGAACCGAATCACTAGACATTAGCCAAGGCTTGACATTAGCATTTGATTCTTCTGAGATCACCTACTTGAGTTCGATCTTGAGTCGACGACTATTAATGCCACCCTTAGAAAACAAACATATTATATATTTTTTTAATCAGTACATCTGTGTTTTAGCTCGAAGATGCATTTGGAACTTTTTTGTTTCAGATAATCAAAGCATCATACTCGTACTTCACGGTCCTCAAGCAAGTGACCCAGGAATAAAATGTAGTGAATGTAATGAAATAATGTAATGAAAATGTAGTGAAATAAAATGAATGAAAAAAAAAATAAAGTAAACCATGCTGTATAATGCACATTGACTTCATAATATTATCATTTGAATGTGACTCTACAATTCTACATTGTAGGATGGTTATCGTGACACGTTTTTCGGATGACGGATAATCTCTTCTAATCAAAGGCTTAGAGCCCTCGCCCACGGCGACTTTTTGTAGCGATGCGGTCCCGCGTTACGCGCAACAGCAGTAGCGATTCTGTCTAAAACTATACTAATCTGACAGCACTAAAGTGACAGATAATGTACTAAAGTGACAGATAGCTGTCAAAGTTTTTTTTTCTGAGGATTGAACGAATGAAACCAATTTCTAATGAGCGGTTGGACCGACTTAAAATGACAGATAGATGACTAAAGTCACAGATGCACAAACGTCAACTTAGCAGCACCTTCCGGAGGTGTGTTCTAATTTGACGTTTCAGTCCCTCTGTTTCTTTCTTCGTATGAAAGACAAAGAAAGAACGTTGTTAAGTTATGGTCAAGAACGAAGAAATATTTTTGCTAACCTGTGGGCAAGATGTCAAAGATGGAGCCTGTGGTAGTCTATAACCTCAAAAATAAATGCGTATTTTTACAAATGACTTTTTTGCATAAAATGAGGCAAAACCAAGGCAAATCACAACTTTTACGTAAGTCTATACTGCAATATACCTAATTCAAGTGCAGCATTTCAAAATATTTGAATTCTTTTGGGCAAAATTGATATGGTATTACAATCTACTTTTTCTCTCAAATGGTGCTTTTAAACTCTAGTTACGCTATAAATCTCATAACTGCAGTATAATTATTGCATACAAATCACAACTCACCACTTGCCTGGGTTGTTTTAGGTCTTAGTTTTTACCTGACTAGGTAATACTAACTTGGATCTTTATCAACAGATATGACGTTAAAAGGAGGATAAATGATACCTACTATAGTTGCAATTACTGCATATGGAGCTTCGATTCTAATGAGGTGGACAAAAACATGTATTTAGTTGAGAATCAAGTTGGGAAGTCAAGTAATTTAATCTCCCCCAAAATCAATTAAAGGTACGTATAAACCTAAGTATTTGCTATGTTATCCTAAACCTAGGTATTTCCTACAACAAAGCCAAGATAACTCTTTGATCTCAGAAGCCCGTTGCATACTTACCGGAATGCCGAAGCTAAACATAATAACTTTATTGTGATGTCAATGTGGACAGTTTTTAAGCCTGATTTTAGGCTGTATATGTCTACTACATCAATAACTAACATTTTATAACCAAATATGTACAAGTAGGTACCTATTTCATTCAAAAAGAATAACAATTTTATTTTTCCTGCAAAAACTTGATACTATGTTTTTTCTCTTTTGTTACAGGGGCTAAGGACCTGATGCCGTCACCATTGTGCTACATAACTATAGCAGGGCTACTAAATAATAAATTATTCTTGCAAAAATCGACCTACCTACTCAGCGCAAGATCCAATAATGAAAATGCATAGTACTTTTGATAATTATGTAATTCTGAATAAACCAGTGACAATTTTATTAATATGGGTGACATTCTTCATTTTGTTTCATTGTATCTACATACTAAAACTTAATCACTGCATGTAAGGATAGAGCAAAGTTTAAAAAATATATTTTTGTGTCCGGCCCTAGCAAAAATTATTTGTACTGAGCACTTTTTACCTTCATCTAAGCATTTAATTTAACACAATACACCTTACACTTCATTGTAAGCAAAAGAAAGCCGCATTTCTTGCGATTTCATAGTAGGAAAACATTTTATATTAAAACATTCAGGTATGTAGCGTAGGCGTTTCCAGTGTTGCAGGAATTCATTCCACTTCCGTGTGTTGTCTACCTGTCTTTGAAGAGAGCTGCAAGCTGCTGAATTTGCTCTGAAAATGAGAAAAATATCCTAAATTACTGTGATTTGTTTGGAGTACAAACTCGAAGTTACTTGTTGACATAGACGCACTTTTTAGCAGTATAGGCATATTACAGCACTAGCCACATCGACACATCTTGTTTAAATGCAGAAACTCCTGGAATATCGCCTGCAATACAGAAAAAAACTGTGTTAATGTTGGTGAATAATTTTTAGCTTACAAATGCTGTTTAGACGTAAAAAAACGAAAAAAAAAAGCATATCTGACCTTCACATAGGCCGAAATATCCTTCCAGACTCTTTTTCACCCGAAACGGTGATAAAAATCGATGAAAACGGGTTTGTTTACACATTTTTAGGTTAGGAGGTTTCACAGATTACAAAGGAGGTTTGACAGGTTGACATCCACAGACTAGGGAAGAGATGTGGCCACAGATAACCGGAAGCCACGACTACACTACAAAACCAGAAATCAGAGCGTGTAGTGAACACTCGCCCACAGAGTTGGTTTTAGCTGTTCTGTGAACCTCACTTAGTCAAACGTCAACATTTTTAGTCAGAATAGGTCTTAGCATCGCTACTAACGCGCTTTAGTCGCATTTGCAACGCGCTACAGTATGCTTAACATGGTCGTTTTGACACTCTCTCGAACTCGAGTGACAGACGTGCCATGTCTATTGTGCGAGCATGGCAGGCGGGACTCGAGATGGCAATAGATCAGGGTCATGTCGAGCAGAAAGTAGATATTGCCATTTTTAATTAAAAAAAATGTATTTTTGTCTCCATCGCCATGTTGGCGTAGAGCCAACTTGAGCCTGACCGACAAGTTGACAGTTTTGCATAGAGAAGGGCCTATCTCGGGCTTACCATGCTGCACGTGCAGAAGCGATGCCAACTAACGCTACTAAAATAGAGGTAGAGCTTTCGATACCTAGTATTCGGTTTGGAGTAAAGAGTTTAGAACAAACAAGTTTCGATTTGACGTAGGGAACCCAATCATGAAGCTATAAAACGGTGTGGCCGCCGGCGCTGCGATCACGTGATCACGTCTGGGAGGCGTGTGCGTGACGTCACTGATAGATGATATCATTAAACAAAACAGGGTGTAACACGAAGGATGACTTTTAATACGGGACCAACTGCGAAATCTCAAAAATATTTGCTACTTTTACTGCCGATTTCTGAATTGAGAAATTCACAGCAAATACGTAAGTATCGTCCTGTCTCTGCAGATTTCTCACAAAAGAACGTGATGGAACGATAGTTAAGTATTTACTTAGTAACATTCTTAATTCAGAAACTGTTTCTGAATTATCCGCAGGGGCAGAACGATATTTAAGTACTTGCTTAGCGAATTTCTCAAATCAGAAACCGGCAGTTAGTCCCTTTCTGACCCTAGGCACAACTGTCAACTAGGTAGGTATCGAATGTCAGTTTGGACAGTGTAGGCAGAGTAAGTAGTAGGGTCCCGTGAGTTGGTGATGTAAACTTAATTTTAACGTCTTCTTCACAAACAAAATAATAATTTCTTATGTTTTCACGAGCACTAGGTATACATAATTTAAACACAATTCTTAACGGATTTGACACTCGTTTTATTTAACTTTTTACATTTTCCAACGTTTTGAGACTTTTGCAGGGCTCGTGGTCAAAAAGTTAAATAAAAGGAGTACCTATTAAATCTGTTAAAAACTGTGTTTAAGTTATAAATTAAATAAATAAATAATTTGCGCTATTAATTATGTAACATAGTAACTGCTTCACTTACAAACAGCACCATACTCGTATACGGTTAACGAATAGTAATCGTAACAATAAAACCCGATCGCCGATATTTTTACTTCATCGACATCCGTATTTAATTTTATCTCTCCTTATCACTGACATATGCCACATTTAGGGCGTACCTACATCAAACCTTTCAATCGTTATTTTCTTTAAAAAAAAAATCTTATGAAATGATTGGGAGGACCCTCGGGAGGGTTCCCAGGAACCTAATAATTTAATAAGACTAATGGTTTTCAATCTACATTTTATGTTAACCAAGCTCAATTCCATCCGATATGATTTTATTTATTTTGTTACAGTCATGTGTGTTAATTTAATTACTTACCTAAAACTACAATTAATTTTCATTTAAAATATTGCTCTACTATACGATAAAACTATTTTTATTTTTAAAATTTTTAATAGTACCTAGCGATTAAACCGGCGAAGACTGAAAAACAGCATTTTTGCTGAGTCTCCGACCTTTTCAAAAGTGTTAGGCCCGGTTTCTGAATGGGGTTTTTTCCAGGCATCAAAAATAGCCCGAATAACTGTCAAAATCAGTCTATTAATCTGTGGTTTCCATACAAACCACAGATTTAGTTGTGCGATAATTCGCGAATCGCTGTCAAATTTGACATTTGGAAAAATCCCTATTGAGAATTCTACTAAGCAAACCATAGATTACTATTTAAAGCAAACACTTAACTATCGTTCCGTCGCGTTCTTTTGTGAGAAATCCTCAGAGGCAGAACGATATTTAAGCACTCGCTTAGCGAATTTCTCAAATCAGAAATCGGCAGTTAGTTATTTAAGAAAACAGCATGTAAATTTTTCGCTATTTTGCTTTTGAATAAAGTTCTTTTTATTTATTTATTCAATACGCTTATGAATTTTACAGAGAACATCACAAAATTATGCTTTAAATTACTCTAAAACCGCGATCACTCATGGACCTGCAGGTTGTATGGCTTTACCAGTACTTTTTCAAGATCCAGCTCGAGAGGTTTGTTTTCTTTATCAAAAGATGATTGTTTATTTTAAGGGTAGACGATAGCAACGAGGCGGGAAATTCAAAATTTTTACAGTTTTTTACATTTTGTAGCTAAACTGAGCTATTTTTGTTCAGCGATTTTTCGTTCGCGAGCATAAAACCGTATTCTTTTCATTATTGTAAACAACAGAACAACAATAATTCAGCCGATTATGTGTTCTGGTCTACGAAGCAGTGGTACTGCCCAAAAAACTTGTTGTATGTGTTCTGGTCTACGACAAGTTTTTTGGGCACTACCACTGCTTCGTAGACCAGAACACATAATCGGCTGAATTATTGTTATTCTGTTGTTTACAATAATGAAAAGAATACGGTTTTATTCTCGCGAACGAAAAATCGCTGAACAAAAATAGTTCAGTTTAGCTACAAAATGTAAAAGTCTGTGAAAATTTTGAATTTCCCGCCACCTTGCTATCGTCTACCCTTAAGGTGGTTAAATAATGCCCTTTCACAGGTTTCAAATAAGAGCAAAAGTGGTTTAAGTCAAACCACGTTTTAAAACATAGGTCAAACCGTTTGACGTATGTTTCAAAACGCGTGCGATTTTTTAATGCTGAACATGTTTAATATTGTACCATTATTATGTAGAATTCGGTACGCAAAGTTTTTTGTCCGAAAGTCCGTTATTGGCTTAAACTTATCTTTAGACAATATTGAGAAACTAATTTAAATATTGTTTATTTTGGTCCAGTAGTTTTGTTTTTATGCGCTAAAATGTTTTGTTCCTTTGACCGCCAACAGTATGCAGACCGTCGCGTGACGTCATAAAACAGTATCTTTGAAACGTTGTAAAATCCTAACTACTGAACCAAAATAAAAAATATTGAAATTAGTTTGTCTAAAGATAAGATTAAGCCAATAACGGACTTTTGAACAAAAAACTTTGCGTACCGAATTGTCAGTTGTGTCTGGGTTGCTGTCGAGTGAACCGACTCGTCGTCTGTAGTTCGTGCTAAGTTTAAGTTTCTATTGAAATTGTTGTGAATCTCCAGCTGAGAAAATAAAACTTTAAATTAGTAGATAATAAATATATTTAAAAAAACTGTTTGTGTAACTGGCAGGTAAACCACATAACAATGAAGCCAGCACGTGTATTATAACTAAATTGTGTATTTTTATTTTAACGTGGCGTATATTACCATTCATTCGGGTCAAATTACACTGGCTATCCATCCGCATGCTCTTTGGCATAACTACAAGTTTCGTAACTGACTATTCAAGTGTACTAAAGAACGCGTCCAGCACAGTATGTAAAGACCTTTACTTAACAAAGAGATTAGAAGTTCAGATACCTGTAAGAAAATAAACTACAAGTACTTAGTACAAAACTAGTTTTCGCGCGATCGAGACAAAAGTCGTCTCCAAAATGTACTCGAATACGCTCTTTTGTTTGTTCTTCGTGTTGGTTAGCTCAGCTGCAAGTCAGGAGTGCTACTGGAACAGGCTGTGTGCCTATCAGCTGTACTCGTCGAAGACGCCATATGACACCGTGAGGGGGGATATTAGAGACCATCCGGCGTTGGAAGGTAAGATTGATTTACTTTCTTTATTGCTTAAGAATATTGGGACCATCCCATTTTTCCCCACCCGAGTTGCCCCACTGGTAGAGAAAAATGAAATCACACATACAATTATTCCATTTTACCCTACCAGTGGGGCAACTCTGGTGGGGGAAAATGGAATGGTCCGAATATTGTTTACCACGCTCACTCCAATACAAATGAAGACCCCTAAATACGTATAAGTATTATCCGATTGAATTGACATTGATTTCAAACGTTTTCTCCGTTTTAGTAGCGTGAGCGCGGCAGAGCGCGCGGTACGCAATCCTCTTAATTGCTAGAAATGAGGATCTAAAAAAAAACTAAGTCCTTTGCATCTACGTAATGAGATGATTTATACAGCGTCCAGTGGCACCTTCACTCACACTCACACTAGATAGGTGAAGAGACCACTCGGCGCTGCAGTGACTTTGTTTCTTTTCAAAGTTAGGTACATTTGTGAATTTGAAGTAGCGAAACCACTCGCTAACGGTGAAGGAAAAACATCGTGAGGAAACCCGCAGCTTAGTTGGCTCCACACGTAATGAGGATCACCTCGATCTCAATACAGCGCGCACCGTATATTTTCTCTCACTCCTTTAATTCAAGTAGAAAGCAGTTCGATATAAATAGATTTTCTTGAACTATTTTCCACATGCCTCTTTACTCATGTGGACATTTAGCGAACAATGGCGCAAAAAGACAGATCTGTCTCTGTTGTGAGCCAAGCGGCACCTTTACCTTTACCTTCCCATGCAGGGTGTGAACCCATAAGCCTGTGGTCGCTGAACCGGCATGGCAACCGCAACCCGGGCGACTCTGTCACCACCAATATGCGGAACATCGGCCTACTGAGGGACCAGATCGTTGCCAGCTTTGAGGCGGGGACCAGCCAACTGTGCGCTCAGGTAGGCTTCGTTTCACGAAATAATTCCCTTGAGTTGAACTAAAATAGTCGCTAGGAAGGTAATCAATAAGGTAGTGGCCACCCCTCTGGTGTCAGAGTTTAGTCCCACTTTGTGATAAGAAAATATAAAGGGAACTCTTGAAATGGGATTTATGTAAGTAGATAAGATACTAATCATTTCTAGAAGACACTGACCCAAATATGTAAGAAGTGGATATGAAGATGAATTCCCCAAATCTCATGTGTCTAAAAACTTTGCAATACTAAGCTAAGAAGACAAAGTAAGGACTAGACGAAATTAGATTGTTAAAATCTGTTGGCTTGAAAATACCTAAGACTATCTACGAGATCATAGCCTCAGGTTACCAGTCACTCAGAGTACAATGAGTACAAAAGTACAATGAGACACCACGTGGTAAGACATACGCAGTGACGATTTAGGGGAGCACAACGTCATTTGCACAACAACGCTTCGGACTGACATTGTGGTTGTTACATCGCCTTTATTTGACCTATTTGCCCCATCTCCCAGGACATAGACGAGTTCCGCCGCTGGAGCTGGAACGACACAATGGACGTCTCCCAGTCCTTCCTCACTGGACCAGGCTACGAGGAACTCTACGACCTTGCCCAGCGCATCCGGGCCAAGTACCCTCAACTGCTGGTCTCCGCCAATAGCAGTTACTACTTCCGACCAACCAATGAGCAGAGAACTGTTGCTAGTGCTATGGCGTATGCTCACGGCTTGAGTGAGGGGTTGGCGCTAAATTTCACGATCGATGGACCTTGGGATGTTGATGATGTCATTAGGGTGAGAGTTTTGCTTTTTTGGTTTGAGCAGTAAATAAGTTAGGCCTTTGCATCTTTTGTAGATTGTTTTTACAGTATCGTGAATTGACAACTAAGACGCTGTTGGGCTTCCCATACTCTCAGCTTAATGTTCGGTTCTTGCCCCCTTTGCAGGTTTGCACTTATTTGATAGCCTCAACTGCAATGGTCCATGGAGATAGTAAATGCCTTTTCATGCTCACGCCACTCCTTATCTGAAAGTGACATCATAATATTGCAGCCTTACCAACCCTGCGAGAGGTACCAAGCGGAAGTTCGGGGTGATGGCTCTCCTGGCGACATTCAATTGGAAGCTTTCCAGAACACGCCTGCTTATACTGCTGTAAGTGTCCCTTGTTCTATTAAACTCAGTTAAAGCCCGAGTTAGTTATTCGTTCTATTTTCAAATTATAAATCGGAAGAAACAGGTTTTCGGCACAGACAAACCCGTGCGGGTCAGTGTGCCGGAAACCTGTTTATGAAGCACCCTTTTCATTAATGATTTAATTTCATCACTTACCAATTTTGCATCTTTGGCTTATTTTAAGTCGTTTTCAAAGCACGAATTCAAAGCAGGTCATATATGGCGCTTACAGACGCCATCTATCCAGGTGCACCTTAAAAAACGCTGAGGAATCCTTACCTCTCCCAGGTTCAAACAGCCGTCCAGAACCGCCTAGGCATAACCTACCAGCTGAGCCGAGATGAAGTCTACTATTTCTACGAAATCTGCCGCTTTTTCCGATCCTGGACTCCTACCAAGCAATCCCCCTGGTGCTCCGTCTTCTCTGACGAGGACCTGGTGGTGCTGGAGTACCGGGACGACATCAGGCATTACTACAGGAATGGATACGCCAGTTGGGTAAGGCGGACTTGCGTCAGTCAGGGTTTGACATTACCATAAATTTTTTGACGTTAACACATAGTTAACTGGCTAACCCTAGTTGACGCAAGTGGACCCTAGTGTTAATAAATAAACTGTAGATCTGGGGGCTGTGTTTGTCCACCACAACCGGGACGTAACCGCTAACTACAGGGTGCACTCTAAGTCGATAGCGGAACTTTAAGTAGGCTGTCTACTGATCAATACAAACAACTTGTACTAGGTGGCGACAAAAATGGAGCGAAAAAAATATCAGCTGTTTCATACATTTGGCGCAGTACTGAGTCGACCTTTTGTATGGAACAGCTGATATTTTTTTCACTCCATTTTTTTCGCCACCTAGTACAAGTTGTTTGTATTGATCAGTAGACAGCCTACTTAAAGTACCGCTATCGACTTAGAGTGCACCCTGTAGTTGATGGCGACGAGTTGTACCTACGTCCTTCACCCGAGCGCCGTCTTATGATAAAATCGAAATCGGAAATGTCTGGAAATAATCTCGTTCTCGGTGACGTCTGCGGTGGACAAACGCACTATTTTAACACGAGATATTTTGCGGCACGAGCAAAGCGAAGGCGGCTAAACCTATAGTTTTTGATAGACAATTTCATTTGGTCGATTGCACTCGACGAGTCAACCAGAACCAGAGACCCAAATATGGAGCGTTAAAGTCCTGCTTTCAGCTACTTCTTATTGCTATAAGAATGCACAGGGACTAATGGAAACATCGGGAGCATCGAACACGTCAACTTCAGAAACAAATAACAGAAAAAATCCTGCTGTCTTTCGATGGCTGAGTTTTTTGGATATTTTCCTGTCCACGAACAAGAATAAGCTACTTAGAACCTATTTTTGCAAACCCCAGTCCACGAACAAGAATAAGCTACTTAGAACCTGTTTTTTTTTCAACATGACTAACAGATGAACATCCGCCTGGGCCAACCTGTCTTGGGTGACCTCTACTCGACATTTGCAGCTGCCATCAACGGCAGCGGTCGCGCAGTCACGTCCTACTTCAGCCATGACACCATGCTGCAAATGGCCTTTGCTGCTGCTGGGCTGTATAGGGACGAGTTTACGCTGCTTGGGGTCCACGCAGTGACGGACAGGCTGTATAGGACGAGTTACATAGCTGCGTTTGCGACTAACTTTGTTGCAGTCTTGAATAGGTAAGGAATTTTAAATTCAACCTTCCCCAGTTGCGTTGATGCCTTGATATCTTACTTACTTACTTACTTGTTTCAAATGGATTTTGCTGCTGCTGGGCTGTATAGGGACGAGTTTACGCTGCTTGGGGACCACGTAGTGTCTGACAGACTATATAGGATGAGTTACGTAGCTGCGTTTGCGACTAACTTTGTTGCAGTCTTGAATAAGTAGGTAAGGAATTTTAAATTCAACCTTCCCCAGTTGCGTTGATGCCTTGTTTCAAATGGCTTTTGCTGCTGCTGGGCTGTATAGGGACGAGTTTACGCTGCTTGGGGACCACGCAGTGACTGACAGACTATATAGGACGAGTTACATCGCTGCGGTTGCGACTAACTTTGTTGCAGTCTCGAATAGGTAAGAAATTTAAAATTCGACCTCCCCCAGTTGCGTTGATGCCTTGTTTCAAATCGTTGGCCTTTGCTGCTGCTGGGCTGTATAGGGACGAGTTTACGCTACTTTGGGACCACGCAGTGACAGACAGGCTGTATAGGACAAGTGACATGCTACAGATGGATTTCGCAGCTGCTGTGCTGTATTGTTACGATCTTACGCTGCTTGGGGACCATGCCGGATAGGCTGTATAGAACCAGCTACTTTTTCCTCATGGGATATCGGTCTTTGGTATCTTTAGTATACTTATCTCGAATATATCGGATTAGATATTTTTTACTTAGATCCTTTAATGCCGATGTTAGTCACTGTAAAACGGGAAATAGGTGTCATTAAAAAATTCGCGGAAAAGAGTGTCAGAATAAAAGTAGGGCGGGAAAACGGGCAGTGTGGTTACGTCATACCAAGTGCGGTGTGGATTTCCGCGGGCGAAAAACTATGAAGGATGGTTCAAGCCTGCCATTAATCTTCCGGTAGAGCGGCGGTAGAGCCATTGAGTAGCTAGATGCAATTATTGAACGAGCGAGCGAAGCGAGCGAAGTTTTCCAAGTCTACTTGAATCATCCGGCGTTTGTATGTTTGTATGTATGTATGTTTGTTTGTATGTATGTATGAATGTTCGTTCGACGATAACTTGAGTAATTTTGGTCGGATCGTTATGAAATTTGGAAGGCGGGAAAATGAAATTAAAAGAATTTTTAAGTTCGAACATGAGTTAAATCGGTCGAAGGGTTGCCGAGATGTGGGGTTGTTAAGTTTATATGGGGTCGCGAGTTCACAATTCGGGGCGAACCACTAGTTATTTTAAAGTAACCCTGAGTCAAGTTTATGTACACACGACAGCACGTCAGAGTGTACACTTTTGTTGTAAAATCAACCGTAACGTAACCGAGTAGAGTGCTAGCGTGTAAGCGTCGACGTGCTGTCTTCTGTACTTAGATAAGATTATAGGATCGATAAAGATGCGTTACGCGACTTACGCGTGCCGACAATAAATTGACACATTGTATCTTACGTTATCTTCGCACTCACCCAAGCATGAACCATGCGGCACGATAAGATTGTTTCTAGATGACGGATAAAAATAACTATTTTGCGATTCAATGATGATCTGAAGATTATTATATCGTTAAGGTATTTTATTGGTGCTGTAAATGTACAAGGATTCAATTAAACCCATGATTTAAGGAGTCATCATACGTTTTAATGTAGAGTTTTCCTTATCTTATCTCCACATAGGTACACAATCAACATGGTCCTTCCATGCAACTTAGGATGGAAATTAATCAGCCCCATGGCTGCTTAAGTCCATCGTCCGTCATCCCGCCTGAGCATATATCCTGCCCATCTCCACTTATTTTTACTTTTGACTGTTTAAAATTTATTTATTGAATACAGACTAAAAAATATATTTGATTTTGATTTATTCCCTTCGATCAAGGACTAACTAGATGCAACATAGAACTCTGAAATGTGTCTGGAAAAATAGATGCCCAAATTGCCTTTGGGAGCTTATTTGCTCGTAGTCCATGCAATTAAAGTAAAACTGTACACTAATGCAATAAGGTTGACATTCGAATATTAGACGTATGGTCGAAATGATGTTTCGTATTGTTCTATTGCTGATATCTTTTGTTTCTGTGGGGACAAGATTTTATTGAGATTTTATACGTAATGCGGATTCTATGGGATTTAGTTCAGTGTTTATTCCGTTCCCCAGATGTGGTTCAACGACTCCCACGCATCGTGTCCAGATCTTCATAAACGAGAAGGAGACCGACATCTGCCCCGTCACCGGGTGCACCTGGGAGGAATTCCAGGATAGATTCCAGCACTTCACAGACTCGAACCTGGACTTCTGCAGTCTGGACTACGAAGTGGGCGAGACCAATGGTGGTGTTGTCAATACGGGTTTGAGAGTGTTGTTAGTTGTGGCCTTAGTTTCTGCTAGATTATTGTAGCGCCGAGTGGTCTCTTTATCCTTCTAGTGTGAATGTAGGTGCCACTGGACGCTGCATTAATCATCCCATTACGTAGATGCAAAGGCCTTAGCAAAGAGTGGTTGTGAACTTTTTTGTTGTGTAAATCGTAAATTATGGTAGATTGTAGAATATTTTTATTTAAAATGTAAGGCAGTTGTGAAATAAAACTTGAATAAAACATTTTTTCATCTCCCACGCTCGGAAAGTTGGCTGTTACCTACGATAACTAACGATCATGTAAAGGCCGGATTTAAACTATATCTGCATTTTTGTGCGCTTCGAAATTTGAACGCGACGCCGGGACAGTCTTTCCCGCGCCCTATGGTGTTGAAAAAGAAAAAAACACTGGCCGTTTAAGTAGTTGCCAAATCCCGACCGAAAAAAGAGACTCATTCATAGTTCGTTTACACGCGTATTTCAGCGAAAGTGATTGTTCGTGCCCATTCTCTATACAAAACTGTGAATGTAAATGGGGCATAAGCATCTTTTAAAAAGGTAAAGTCACGGAATAGAACATTCAGAAACGCGGTTTCTTCTTATAGTCTTTTCAATATTTTGTACACTATATTTATTTTATAATACCAGTAAATAAAAAAAATGCTTCGCTTCTGTTTTATCAAATAGATAATTATGTTTTGGTTTGTTAAATACATTTTTTCAAACGATATTACATTTTTTCTTTCTCCTAGAAATTTTTAATTTATATGGTAAAAATTCAGAACGCACCCGGAAAAAAAAAAACATTCTTTTATTTATATTACTAGTTGTGCCCGCGACTTCGTATGCGTTTTTACACATTTGACATTTAATTTAAATTCGACTGTGGAGGTAAACTCAAAAGGAAGGTTTTTTTTTAACCCCCGACCAACAAAGAGGGGTGTCATAAGTGTGATAGCTTTGTGTGTGTGTGTCTGTTTATGTGTTTATAAGGGTGTGCCTGTCTGTGTGTCTGTCTGTGTGTGTGTGCCCTAATCTAAACAATACATTTATGATAAAATATGTTTTGTTTAGATTAGGTATCGCCCGTGTAAGATACCAGGAAGCTTAGCATAAGAATTGCCTGGGAAGTATGGGGGTTTATATGTATCTCCCTCGACGTAGAGTGGGATAGATAAAGTTATAAGCCCATAGATAAGGTCTTACCCATTCTCATGCTAAGCCAGCAAGCGAAGCATAAGGTTGGGTTAGAGCGTATCTACCGCAAATAACTCTGTCTATCCCGCTCTACGGCAAACAAAATATATTTTTTTAATATCAAGTTGGGCTCAGTAGAGTAAATATTTTAAAAAAGGCACAAAAAAAATTTCAACCTCGCGTGGTTTCAAACCCAGAACATTTCGACCGCGACGCAACAGTTCTACATTTCTAACATCGATAAACTTTGTCCGACCTCCACCGAAAACCACTCACAATTCCCTCCAGCAAGCATCATAAGGCTGGGTTAGAGCGTATCTAGGCTCTGTCCATCCCGCTCTACGTCAAACAAAAGAGTGAGATACCTATTGTTTTAAACCCATAGATACGCTCTAACCCGGCCTTATGCTACGCTTGTAGAACTAACATTTTCCGCCAAAATAAAATAAAAACAAATGCCGATTTTTCATTTACAATATGCGCCCCAAATGCCAAAAGTCGTAGCGTGCTATTATACAGAGTGTTAAAAGACCGCCAACAAAGCGGGAGACCACGTATACGTATAGTCCTCATCATAACGAACATTTTTGCCCAAGGAACTATGCCTGGGAAATCAACGGTTACGGAGATAATAAAGTCGTACTTTTAATTTTTTTTTTTCAGAAATATGTTCAGTATCTCGTTCTTAACATACCTTCTCAAGAAGCCATATCAAAATTATGGATATTTCTTACAAAAAATCAAGTTAAAATTGCAACCCGCAATGTAGGTTTTCGAGAGAATGTGGTTCAAAGTCGGACATTTAATTTTTTTTTGCAGAAATATCTTCAGTATCACGTTCTTAACATACCTTCTCAAGAAGCCATATCCAAATAATGAATATTTCTTACAAAAAACGAAGTTAAAATTGCAACCCGCAATATATTCTAAACATCGGATAGCCTAAGTTACTCCCAGAAACGTGAGTTACGACCATGTTAAGTTTGGTTGAAAACTATTCAGTGGTTTTCACGTTTATCGTGTTCATACAGACAGACAGACAGACAGACAGACAGACAGACAGACATAAACCGTTTTTTTTTGCATTTTTGGATTTAGTATAGTTTACTTAGTAACCCCTGCTAGTTTTTTTCTAAAAATATTCAATGTACAGAATTGACTTCGCTAGAGTTTTATTATAAGTATAGATATAGATTTTTGTGTCTGGATAAATAAACTTCAGGAAATTATTAATAAAACGAATGATTTTAATACCAACGAAGCTCAAAACTTTAGTGCGGCAGCCGTAACTACAGTAAAATATGCTTTTAAAAGAAACTTATTTGACTCACCTGTTTTGCCTGTAAGTATTGTCTATAAATTTTTTCCCGCTTGGCTAACAAAATCATTGAAAATTTTTGTGTTTCGCACGAATGCAATATTATTTGCGTCTCGTGCTTCTGAATACCTCGCTACGCTCAGGTTTCTTTTTTTGAACCACTCGCTACGCTCGTGGCTCAATTTTAGAAACCTTCGCTAGCTCAGTTTTCAACACAAGCACTCGCCGCAAACAATAATTTTGCATTCTTGCATAACAAATAACTATTTTTAACTTGTAGCAATTTTTAAAGCGGTGGTGTGATCATCACTGCAAGTTATTCTGAATTATCTCTAAGTTATTACAAACTTATTCTGAATGTATCGTGCATAGTGAGCGTTGTTGGCGACGCAGCGTGGTAATATCTATAAAAATTTTCAGTTGCGTGTATTGTCAAGAGAACTGTCTAACTAAAACAAGAATGTTTCCTTTTTTCTGGACCATAGATATTACCACGCTGCGTCGCCAACATCCTCCCCCCCAGTGTCGTGACCACGACACTCATAGAACTCTGGTGATGCAATGCGACGCATATTCCTGGGTGTCTGGGCACTGTGCTTTGTTTCGCTAACTTCATACGAGTTGGGCTGTACGAAGCGTAGTAGCGCTTCTTCTTTCTCTTCCTAACTCGCTTGAATGACGAGAAGCGGTCGTGCTGCGGTTCAGGAACGTTGTGATCACTCTGTAGCCATCTGTGTTGATCTGCATTAGTCCCAGGCGGAGTCGTCGCAAGCTTGCTTCCATCGGTTGACGCGTTAGATTTCAATGACCCGTGCTCATGATTTGCGTTAGGATAAAAGTTGGACATTCTACAGTAGATGTCTTTCCTTGGGAGGCCAACATGCCATCTCCCTTCCATCAATGTAGCCGTCTGTTGTAGCTGCTGTGCAGCAGCTGGCAGGTTCTCAGCATTTTGTCCAGGGTTCCTCGAAACGCCCGTGGACTCGTGAGTATACGAGTGGCGAATATCTTCTTGGATCTCGCGCGGTGGATGGTCATCCTCGATCACGAATTTTTCTTCGCAGGTGACGTGTAGACTTGAGTATTGGGCGCGCGTGGCGGTAGATCGCGGCGACA
Organism: Zelleria hepariella; assembly: GCA_949319315.1. Taxonomy (NCBI): domain Eukaryota; kingdom Metazoa; phylum Arthropoda; class Insecta; order Lepidoptera; family Yponomeutidae; genus Zelleria; species Zelleria hepariella. Next base: position 14,737,697 of record OX439395.1, read on the forward strand.
CGGGCACACAGCCGTGAATACACCAACCCAGTGGGGTGTGGGTGGCGTAAGGCTCTTGTGGTTTGCCTTTGACTATACGTATAGGCAACATTAGGTCGTAATTGTCTTGCCCTATTAATATTTCGGGCCGAGTTTGTCCATCACCCAAGTGTTCCTTTATTTCACTTGTAATATGTCCGTAGTTCGCGATGTTTATCGGAGATGCACTTCGGGCAGGTAGGTTGAGCTCTTTTAAACTACGCGCTTTGATTGACCATGTTGTGCCGTCTTTGTTTGAGATGTCAAAGTTCACTACCTCACTTTCGCATACAAGATCGGTATTTTCCCATGCACCGCATACACGCATAGATTCTTGCCTTCCGCTTAACCCCACACGCGAGGCGAGCGCTGTGCTTATCAATGTTACGGTAGATCCGTCATCTAACATCGCAGTTGTACGCACTTCACCCTTAGGTCCGTGGATCGTGACCGGGACAACTTTTAGCAGTACGCTTACACTGTTGTCTGCATTCAGCGTTACTGTTTCTATTTGCGGCTCGGTTGCTTGCACTTCGGTGATATTCACGCTGTTGTTTCGTGGTTGGTGCGAGCGGATGGTCATCGGATAATGCAAAAGTCGATGATGAGCTTGGCCGCAGTTTTCGATGTCACAGGCAGGAGCTGGGCACGTTTCCTTGTCATGTCGTGAAAGTAGGCATTTATAGCATAAACCATTACGCTTTGCGTGGTTCCAACGATCTCTGCGTAGTGCTCTCTTGAACATTCGGCAATCTGTCACCGTGTGTTTTGACTTGTGACAAAAGTTACAGTTGTCGTTGAATGTCATCTCATTTTGTACAAGAACTGCTTGGCAACGATTTTGGCTATAGTTCCTTCTTTGAGTGTCGTTATTTATGGTCGCAGCGGTTTTCGATATTTTGACAGCTTCTTGGGTCAAAAATTCTGCCAAGATGACGAGCTTTGGCTTCTCGCTATTGTTGATGAGCGGATAACTGTAGTCGGCCCACTTAGATATAAGTACTGTAGGGAGCTTGGAGAGTATGATCGTCAGTAGGCTCGACCCTCTCAAGTACTCGTCTTGGCCCAGGGCTCGAACTGCTGCTACGTAATTCATGACTTTTACGGAGAACGAAACGATGTCTTTGTTGTACTCTTGCGCCATAGGGTGTAGTCTCTTTAGCTCGAGCACGATTCTTGACACGATGACCTCTGGATTGCCAAATTGTAACTGTAGCGTGTCCATCACGGTTTCTGGGCCCGCAGCGCATATCAGCAGGGCTGCAACGGCATCCTTTGCCGGTCCGTGAAGGCATCTTCTTAACCTCCATAGGTTTTCTTTTGCAGAGAAGTGACAAACCTCTGTCGACTCTTCATAAGCTTGTTTGAAGCTTAGCCACTCCATCGGGTCCCCGTTGTAGCTGGGGAGCTCTTTAGGCGTAGCGAGACGGCTGAGCATCTTAGAGCTGCCAGTAGCGTTGTTTGCGGCTAGGTCTTTTAGCGCGCTAGCCAAGAGCTGGACCGTGTCGGTGCCGGTGGCGAGGGCGGCGGGGGCTGCCGTCACTGGCGCGGCGGTTGTTGCGCACAGATTGCCCATGGTGTCAGTCTCGGGGGCGACCTGCGGCGGCGTCGGTTCTAGCTCCTGTTGGCTCTGTTCTAGCCACCTTTCAACATTACTCGTTATGGTGCTCTTTTCTTCATGTGGACTGTACGATTTGTCGCTTATGTCTTCCAGGTCTGCCTCCAACTGTTTCTCTATCAGTTCTATTTTAATTTGGGCAATTCTCTTGGCGGCTTCTAACTTCAGGTGCTTCCTCCTTGCCCTTGTTGAAGAAGATGTTTTTGTCGTGGACGCGGGTGGCAACGTCGGATCTTCGTCCGCTTTCGTGCTGCCTTCACAACCAAACGTGCGTCCTATTTCATCATTGCTCTTCTTGTGGTTTTCCTCCAAGGGCACGGCAGTCCTGAGGGTCACGCTTGACGACCCTTCGTGATCGTCTTGCTGCATCTTCTCTAATTCCTTTCGTGCGGCACTCCGCGTTTGAACCATCGTCGCTTTGCTTCCGAGAAGGACCACTGTTCCCGGTGGCGGCAGAATTTATCGAATTAAAGAAAAGAGAGAAAATTTTGGGTTGCGTGTATTGTCAAGAGAACTGTCTAACCGTTATTATTCCTTTTCTCGACCATAGATATTACCATAGGCTGCGTTGCCAACATCCTCCCCCCCAGTGTCGTGACCACGACACTCATACAACTCTGGTGATGCAATGCGACGCATATTCCTGGGTGTCCAGCAACCAACTGGGCACTGTGCTTTGTTTCGCTAACTTCATACGAGTTGGGCTGTACAAAGCGTAGTAGCACTTCTTCTTTCTCTTCCTAGCTCGCTTGAATGACGAGAAGCGGTCGTGCTGCGGTTCAGGAACGTTGTGATCATTTTGTAGCCATCTGCGTTGATCTGCATCAATCCCAGGCGCAGTCGTCGCAAGCTTGCTTTTATCAGTTGACACGTCAGATTTCAATGACCCATCCGGGAGCCCGTGATTCGCCTTAGGATAAAAGTTGGACCTTCTACAGTAGACGTCTTTCCTTGGGAGGCCAACATGCCATCTCTCTTCCATCAATGTAGCCGTCTGTTGTAGCTGCTGTGCAGCAGCTGGCAGGTTCTCAGCATTGTGTCCAGGATTCCTCGAAACGCCCATGGACTCATTAGTATACGAGGGGCGAATTTCTTCTTGGATCTCGCGCGTTGGGTGGTTATCCTCGAACACAAATTTTTGTTCGCAGGTGACGTGCAGACTTGAGTGTTGGGCGCGCGCGGCGGTAGATCGCGGCGACACGGGCACACAGCCGTGAATGCACCAACCCAGTGGAGTGCGGGTGGCGTAAGGCTCTTGTGGTTAACCTTTGACTATGTGTATAGGCAACATCAGGTCGTAATTGTCTTGCCCTATCAACACTTCGGGCCGAGCTTGTCCATCACACAAGTGTTTTTTTATTTCGGTTGTAATATGTCCGTAGTTCGTGATGTTTATCGGAGATGCACTTCGGGCAGGTAGGTTGAGCTCTTTTACACTACGCGCTTTGAACCATCGTCGCTTTGCTTCCGAGAAGGACCACTGTTCCCGGTGGCGGCAGAATTTATCGAATTAAAGAAAAGAGAGAAAATTTTGGGTTGCGTGTATTGTCAAGAGAACTGTCTAACCGTTATTATTCCTTTTCTCGACCATAGATATTACCATAGGCTTAGAGCATGGATACCGGTTTTCGGTAATACCGAAAAACCGGGATCCCGGACTAAATATCTACATTTCAAAAACCGGTATTGTATTATCTTAAAACCGGAATTTCGGTATTTTCGGTATTACAGATAAAACTCTGAAACAAGTGTGGAATATCAAAATTTCGCGCGCATGCGATGCGTGCGAGTGCGCCGTGCGGAATATTGATGTGAACCGGTTTTACAAACTTACAAAAAAAAAACGTTTTTTGTAAAAACCTATAAGTATAAACGCCGGTTTTTGTTTATTAATTACAACCGATTACTTTCTTATTTTGGACTGCAGTTCAGGGGCCTTAGCCTGTAACACAATGGTGCCTAAATAGGCTCCCAGTTGACGGCTTCAATAGGGGATTTTCTGACAGCTTTAAAAAATAATAAATAGTTATAAAAGCTGTGACAGATGGCATTGATCCGACATCACAAAGTAAATTCGTGCTTACTACAGCGAAAATACGTTTTCACTTCATTGCTCTGTGACTTCATCTTTCACCTCATTCCATTTTGGTACATGAAAAAGTGCACGACTTTGTTATTGTTCTTGTATGAGTAAATGGTAGAACCGGAAACACTACATTTTGCTCCATCACCAATACCTAAATATTGTGTTTGGACGTATCTACAAAGCCCAACGAGCGCGAACTGGCTTATGAAAAACATATCTCGTCAGCGACATCCAGTTACAAATTTGGAACTACAACTCATGAGCTGTCAGAAAATTGCCCATTACGATTTATTAATGCGGATTGCGGACGGTCCTTTTAATGTTTTTGTAGTACAGCAAAGAATATTCTAATTCTGCAACTTTTTCTCCGAGTGCGCGGACAGTTTGTGAGTGAGTGAGTGTGTGTATTTGTTTTCACGCTAGAACTGCAGGACACATTTGTCTGAAGGAATGGAGATAGCTAAGAAACCAGACTAACATAGACTATAAATTACGAACTAAATTCGTCTGGTAATGTCGATAACGGAAAAAAAGTCTACGCGGACGAAGTCGCAGGCAAAAGCTAGTATAAATTAATATTATCGTTCAATTAAATAAACTCACTTTTTTTAAATTTTCTATTTGTCTATTTTATAACAATTAAATATTTTTTAATATAACAAAAATTGAATACCGAAAAATACCGAAAAACCGGTATCCCGGTATTTCAAAACTTGATACCGAATGAATACCGGTATTGGGAAAAGGCTCCGGTATTCCATGCTCTATAGGCTGCGTCGCCAACAAGCGTCTTTTTGAGATAATTTAGTTAGTGGTTTAAGTTTCATAAGCTATGATTAATCTATTCTATATCTTCTATACTTATAATAAAACTCTAGCGAAGTCAATTCTGTACATTAAATATTTTTAGAAAAAAACTATCAGGGGTTACTAAGTAAACTATACTGAATACAAAAATGCAAAAAAATTGGTCTATGTCTGTCTGTCTGTCTGTCTGTCTGTCTGTCTGTCTGTCTGTCTGTGTGTTACCTCATCACGCGAATACCGCTGAATAGTTTTCAGTCAAATTTAGGACCGTGATAAGTCCTGGTTCTGGGAACAATCTAGGCTATCCGATGTTCAGAATACATTGCGGGTTGCAATTTTAACTTCGTTTTTTGTAAGAAATATTCATAATTTTGATATAGCTTCTTGAGAAGATATGTTAATAACGTGATACAGAACACATTACCGAAAAAAAAAATTGCATTTACGGAAAAAAAAATCCGACTTGGAACCTCATTATCTCGGAAACCGTTGATTTCCTAGGCATAGTTCCTTGGGCAAAAATGATCGTTATGATGAGGACTATACAGGGTGTTAAAAGACCGCCAACAGACCCAAAAGCCACTAGACACCAAAACAAAGTACTTTTTCGATAAATTATTGTTGGGAAATTATTTTGGTTTTTTAGGTTATAATTTTGAAAAATTTTTTTTCACGCAATGGACGTGTAACGCACAGAAGTCATATTGCGCAAGCGTAGGTATCAGATTATGTTACTTAAGCTTGAAGTGCCGATGTTTAGAATACATTGCGGGTTGCAACTTTAACGTCGTTTTTTGTAAGAAATATTCATAATTTTGATATGGCTTCTTGAAAAGGTATGTTAAGAATCCCCAGAAGCTCTGCAGCCCTCTTGCTCGCACTTTTGAACATTTTAATTTATTGTAAGAGAATGATTCAACTTTGGACGATAAAATATAGTTGCAGACATAGATAATAAAGCTATTTTTGACGAAGAGAAGAAGAAGAGACCTCTTTAGTCATTGCGTTGCTTTGATCCTCAGACCATGTAGTTCCCCGGAACTACATGGTCTGAGGCCTCGTCCTTATTAGTTAATTTTATGTGTATGTAGGTATTCTGTGAGGATATTTTGACAGGTTGAAAGTTGCAAGCATTGTCGGCGCTTGTTGCAACCAACTTATTCATTGCAGTTGGCCTTGGCTTGAGGTTATCAGTGCTTCTTTAATTGCACGATTAGTAACTATGCAAGGTAATTACGTACATAACTGTTTTCTCTGAGTGGCCTTCTATGATGCTGTGAGTAGCTGATATAATATTTCGTATAGGATAATGGAACTGAGGGCAAATTCTCGGGTATGCCACATTCGAGATGCTACGAAGAAAACCTTAGTAACAAAACAAGTCACATTCGAGATTGCCGAGAATTCGCCCCCTGGACTTTAAGAGGGCGTTAAGCACCATTTTCCCACACAAACGTAGTTCCGGTTTAATTTGTAAACTACAGGCTTTTACTGAAACTTGGTTTATATCAGTAGATGACCAATATGGAGGTTTGCAAATAGTTTTTGTAATAAAAAAAATAGCCTGAAAGAAATTAGAGCGATGCGTTTTTCGCGCCGAAAAAGGGGTTACTTTCAGCTGTTATTTACTTACATTATTACATTGTCTATTGGAGTCTAACTACCATGGGAACATCAATAATGTGTTGTACTTGTTAGAAAAAAAAAAAGATTTTTTAAATACCTAATAAAATGTAGAAAATAGAAATGGCAGCTGAACTACGAAAAAATTTGGGAAAATAGATCTATTATATTACAACTGCAACTAGATACTCGCGAAAGGACACGAACACACGTAGACTCATACAGCTGCATTGCCTCCCACTTTTCCCGCGCCCCGTCTCGCTCTGGGTGAAACAGCTATAGAAAACAGTGTATCACGCGCTTGGCCGTTACTGAGTTCCCACGGTCCTGAAGGGGGCTCTTAAGCATTAATATTTGTTTGAAATGTATTCATCCTTTGCATCGGCACTTGAGTAAGGTAATAATATAAGCCTCGGGTATACGAGTAGAGTTAGCTGTAGAGTAGCACGTAGAGTACTAATAACTATACGGTTTTGGTAGAGTAGAGTACCTACTAAAATGTGGTAGAGTAGGTACCAGTAGCTACCTACGGGGGCAAGTCATTCTACCACTAAATACCACTCGTCTTCCGTACTACCAGGCTTTAGAGGATTTTTTTAGCGAAGTGACCTTGAGAAAAATGGTTAAATGGAACGTCTCGTCATTACAAAATCTCCTAACTCTTTTTACAATGTAATGTGATAGGGATCACAATCACAACCTATACATATTTTTTTGCTCTATGACGCTCCGTTGATTTTGAAATTAAATGTGAACGCGAGAGGAAAGATTTTTTAAAAATTATTTATCATTGACTTTCACAATGTTTTAACAACTCAAACCTATGCAAATGCACCTACACATATAGACATTTAAAATAAAACAATTTCAGCTACTACTTCCTACCAAAAAGAAAAAACTTATGAAAATATTTAATTTTGACTCAAAAATAAATATTTGAGCCTTTGTGAGATGAAGGTCACTTTCGCGATTCGACACATGAGATGTTCTCCACTTTAGTAAGAAGCCACATTAGATATATGGGATCTTCTGTATGAGCCACGTAGGTTATAAAATAAAATTTGGTTTTTTGCAAAATTTTTTTTTACACATTGCAATTCTGTTGACCAGTAGGTTACACCCTGTAAAAAGAGTTGGGATGTTTCGTAATACGTTGTATTTTAAAGGTTGGATAGAGAGATGTGAAGTGAGTAAAAGTAAAATAAAAACACAGTTCAGATATTGTATGACAACGATCGCATTTATTGCTATTTAATGCAGGCAGGCGAGCGCGGGGGAAGCTGGCCGGTGCGGGGATGGGGGGCGTGTCTCAGTGAACGCGGCCCTCCCCCCGCTCGCCTGCCTCCAAACACGATACATACCTTGGTAATAAATAATATAAATATATCAACAAATTACAAAATTATAACCTTTTGTAAAAAGAGTTTCACTAAAAAGAGTGTACTTAGTGTATATTTTTTTGGTAGTAGTTATTTCATTATTATAGTAAGTATAAATTTAATAAATAATTATGTTTTTTTTCAAAACAGTGTCTCGTTTTTCACGTTGTTGTTTTTTCTTTTTAATTTAAAACACGTTTGTATAAAAAAGTTACATTTTAAACGAAACATTGCACAGTCCGTTTTTTATGTAGTGGAACGTTTAGATTAGAAGTCGTTTTCGGGCGCTAGGTCGAACCTTGGTGGGAAGGTGCCGAAGCCATCGAAGGCAGAGCGCGCGCGGGGGGGCTGAAACATCAAAGACAACCATTAGGACACCATCCGAGCAAGTAGACAATCCTTCAGAGCCACTCGTAACACCGGAAGGGATGCCTTAACTCACCAATACAAGCAACTTTTACAATGGGGCCAAGTGCGAAAAAATTTCATCTGCTCCATACATTGAAACAGCTGATATTTTATTCGAGATATCGCTTTTGGTCCCATAGTAAAAGTTGCTTGTTTTTGTGAGTTGAGTCCCAGTGTCACAGAACCTTTCTAAAACAGCCTGTATAAGAACTCAAATCTTTGTTGCCTTTCTCCATCAACTAAGTTACTTATGTAGATCTTGAAATAACAAATTAAAGGACTTAAAAGGTTTAGGCATCATCTCTACCACAAAATAATACAATTTGTTTATCGTGGAAAGTTATAATAATTTTATTGAACATTGCGGCGCTTGAGCTAGGTTCTGTATTGACACTGTAAAGGGGATTTTTAATCCAAAGTGTATTTACGTGGTAAAAATGAGTTTTATTGTTTTGCCGATATTAATATTCGTGCTAGGATAGCATGCTGGACTAGAATATAACAGGACATTCACAAATGATTTTCTGACTCTCAAAATGCACTACAAACTATATTTCCACGCGATAAAATCAGGGGCCTTAGCCTGTAACACAATGGCTTATCAATGGCGTCCCAGGTAGAAGGACAAAACCGGGATTTTTTCGATGTTCTCCTACAACCAGCGAACTAATCCTCTAGAATTAGACTCATAATATTCTTCGCTGTACTACAAAAACATTAAAAGGACCGACACTGGACCGACAGCATTAATAAATCGTAATTAAAACCGTGAACCGGGAGCCCATTTTGGCACCATTGTGTTACAGGCTAAGGCCCCAGGTCCCTTGATATCATTCAAGAAGTAAACACCAGAAATATGAAGTGGATCTGATGTTAAAATCAAGTTGAAATATCCAAGATCGCGAGCCATCAAATGAACGCTCGGTGGTTCTATAATGTTCTAAAATGAGGTCGAAAAGATCAAAAGACCGCACAGTTCACTGTGGGTCCAGGGGGAGCGTGCAACAAAACCTTTTGTTGCAGACTTACAGAGTTACTCCTGATGAATTAACGGACTTGAGTCCCTTTAACGGACGCCTGAATGGCAAAAGAAAGAAGTTTCATTGTAGATTAGGCTTCAGAAGCAAGTTTATGAAGTAAAAAAATGTCAGAGCAGGTCACAAAGACTGCCCTCAAGGAAAACAAAAATTTTAACATAACGAAATTGTCTCCAGGAAGTGCAAACAATTATTGAAGACGCGAGACGGTCTGATTTGTGGAGAAGGCGAGTCTTCGTCAAATGCTACTGTTTGCTTTTCAAAAGTCTCGGAAACTTACCGCCGGGCTGACTCCTCTCGCGGTGGATCCCGCACGTCCCTTGCCACGGAATTTGCTGATGGCCTGTTCGGCCAGGTCTGCCCGCTCCTCGGCCTCCTCCAGCTCCTGCTGTGCCTTGCGGAACTTAGCCAGATTGAGGGCGGCGATCTCTTCGGCCTCCTCGATCTGCCTCTTGTATGTCTTGATCTTCTGCTGAAGTTTGTCGACCAGGTCCTGCATGCGCTCGTGGTTCTTGCGGTCTTCCTCGGCCTGGAAGGTGAGCTCCTTGATGCGCCTCTCCGACTTGCGCAGATTCTTCTGGGCGTCAGCGTGCCTCCTCTGTTCGCCGTCGAGCTCGCTCTCGAGCTCGCGCACTCTCTGTTCCAGCTTCTGGATAGCCTTCTTGCCTCCCTTGAGCGCGTTGGCCTCGGCCTCGTCCAGTCTGACCTGGAGCTCCTTGATCTGTTGCTCCAGCGCCTTGCGGAGCTTCTCCTGTGTCTGGGCGTGTTCTTGTTCGGCGCGCAGCTCGTCGGCGAGACGGGCAGCGTCGACCATGGCCTTCTTGGCCTTCTCCTCGGAGTTCTTAGCCTCGTTGAGAAGCTCGTCGAGGTCGGAGTGCAGGGTCTGGAGCTCGGACTCGAGCTTCCTCTTGGCGGCGGAGAGGGAGGCGTTCTGGGCGGAGAGCTCGTTGAGATGCTCGTGCGCGTCTCCCAGCTCCTGTTCGGCCTGGCGGCGCGCGCGGTCGGCCTGTTCCAGCAGGGTGCGGGACTCTTCCAGCTCGTTCTGGAGAGCGTTGGCGCGGCGCTCGGAGATGCCGAGCTGTTCGCGGGCGTCGTCGCGGGCGCGCTGTTCCTCTTCCAGGGCGGTCTGGAGGTCCTTGATTTGTCCCTGGTAGCGCTTGATGTTCTTCTGGGCCTCGGCATTAGCCTTGTTGGCGTGGTCCAAAGCGATCTCGAGCTCGTTGATGTCGGCCTCGAGCTTCTTCTTCATGCGCAGGGCCTCAGCCTTGCCCTTAGCCTCGGCTTCGAGGGAAGCCTGCATGGAGTCGAGGGCGCGCTGGTGGTTCTTGCGTGTGTTTTCGAACTCTTCCTCCTTCTCCTGGATGCGCCTGTCGATCTCCTGGCGCACCTGGGACAGCTCGAGCTGGGCGCGGAGCACCTTGTTCTCCTCCTGCTCGAGGGCCGACTCGGCCTCCTCGAGGGCGGCCTGGAGCTCGTCCTTCTCGGCCTCAAGGCGCTTCCTCGCCTTCTCGATCTCGTGGATGTTGCGGCCACCTTCGCCGATCTGGTCGAGGAGGTCCTTGACTTCGTCGGCGAGGTTCTTGTTCTCGCGGCGCACGGCCTCGAGCTGCTCCTGTCCCTCTTCGTAGGCTCCCTTGAGGCGGAACAGCTCGGTGGAGTAGTTGCGGCACTCCTTCTGGCTGGCGTCGAGCTCGGCGGCGAGGTCGTCGACCTTGAGCTTCCATTCTCCGATGATCTTGTCGAAGGCCTTCTGCTTCTTCTCGGCGTTGTTGGCGATGGCGGTGGCGCGGTCGACCTCGAGCTGCAGGTCCTCGACCTCGGTGGCAAGGCGCTGCTTGGTCTTCTCGAGAGCCATGACCTTCTGGTTGAGGGACTCGATGGTCTCTTCGGCCTCGGCGAGGCGGGCCTGGAGCTTGCGCTTGGCCTCCTCGAGCTCCTCGGAGCGGGCGACGCCCTCCGACTCGTACTTGGAGCGCCAGATCTGGGCCTCGGCGTTGGCCTTGCTGAGCTGCCTCTGCAGGTCAGCCTTGCCTTCGGCCTCCTCCTCGACCTGTTCGCGGATGTTGTCCAAGTCGTGCTCCAGGTTGCGGAACTTGCCCAGAAGGGTAGCGCGCTCCTGTTGAATAAAATTTAAGTGCAATTAGTGGAATGAAATAAACATCATCATTAACAGCACCATAGTAATACGAGTATGTACTACTATTTTTCCAGACTTAGGTAGTTCTTATTGTATTGCTTTTGGTTACTGAATAAAGTGAAGGTAAAATAAAGGTACTGAATGCAATCTGCGGATTATCACATGGCTTGCCCAACACTACTATAATAGTAGTAGCATCTTCGATGTCGTTATCGTATCTTTATAGAATTGAATAGAGTAAACAAAAAATATCCTTACCCTGGATTCCTCGTCGGCGAGCCTCTTGGTGTCCTCCAGCTGAGTGGTGAGGGACACCTTGATCTTGGACAGCTGCGACACTTGAGACTCGGCCTCTTCCAACTGGCGGAGGAGGTCAGAGTTCTCGATGGACATCTTCTTCTTGGCGGCGTCCAGGTCGTTGAGGGTGCGGTTGGCCTCGTCAGCCCTGTTCTGGACCTCGTTAAGCTGGTGCTGCAGTTGCTTCACCATCTTCTCTTGAGAGGCCTAGAGGAGGTAGTTTGTGAGTAAGGGTTGGTTTGAGGGTGCAGCAGTCTTGCCGTACAAGATCTTCTGTTCTATTCATTGTAGTAAGTCACTATTCTTGGTCTGGATTGTTGTTCGGCAAGAATACTGTCGTATGGTTATTTCGTGTTTTTTTCTATATTTGTGATTGAGTAAGGGTAATTGTGTGTTCAATGTTCATGTAATGGATTTATGGCACATCAAAATAGGTACCTACCGAATGCTGAAAATATTATGTGGTTTTGCTATTCATGCTGTCACTTTCAAATCTTACTTACCTTCGGTTATTTAAAGTCATTTGTCTTTTCACACTGTTTGGTCAATATTTCACGCCTTACATCAAAATTAGTAGCGAATTTATTGCTTTAGTAATTGTTAGCTCGTTTACTAAGTCTGTTTAAATTTGTGTCAATTTGAAGAAGGTTAAAGGGGATTAACAGGCTTTGTATGATACAGTTATGTGTACAATTGTGTAGCGCGAAAATCTCATTGAAATATTCACTAAAGAAGCTGCTAAGCGATCTAAAATATGCGCCAAAATAGCCAGACTCATTGTCTCCATCAATTCGTTGTACCTTTTCGTTGGACACGTGGTCAAGACCAGCGCGGAGGTCATTTACTTCGCTAAAGTATTGAGAGCGTTCCTTCTCAGCCCTGGATAGAAGGAATACAACACAAACAATTTAGTAATTTGCCCAGAACATCACATTTTTCGGAGGGAAAGCCCAAAGCACCCAGGATTTACAAACACCTACTCCAAGGTATATTTATAGCCCCCATTAAACCCTATCTAGCCCCAGGATTTTGCAGGATTTCGAATTGTCTTTTTCGGATAGTGTAGTTCTGAGGGGTATCAAAGACTGTCATGCAGGGTCACCCCAAGGTCCACACGTCTAGTCCAGACATGTTAGTACCTTCTCCCTTGCGACTTGATCGACGGCGGCACGGGTGTTGTTAAGCTCGCTGTAGCATGAGGCACGGTCGTGCTCAGCCCTGAAGTGGGGATCTGGTTAGAATTGTCTCTTTTCTTTGCCTTAGGCAAGTCCACTTTATGTCCATCACTGCTTAGTGAAATCTTATTGTGGCACTCGAAAGCCTCTCATATTTTAAATTACAAATTGGAATTGATTGCATTGGGGGTTTTGCTGAAATTTTAATAACATCATAGCAAGCCAAATCTTAAGATTCTACAGAGTGCCTTTATTTTCCCTAACTTGACCTAACGTTTAAATTACTAAATACTCCACAATGTTCTTCTTATTATGAGACTGTTACTTAGTTTCTAAAGATTGGACAGTCTTGGTGCAACAAAGGAGTGTATCAGCCAAATTATGTTGCCATAAGTTCGCGTTTATAGTATCTCAGTAAAACAAAACGTAGTTCATCTAAGTCTTAAGTCTTGGCTTGACGTCACAGTTTAACTGTAAAGCAGACAAATACTCACTTAGCCTTGAGCTTGTTCAGCTGGTCTAGCTGCTCACCCATCTCGCCGACGGCGTCGTTGTGCTTCTTGCGGATGTTGGCCAAGGTAGCCTCATGCTGGATGTTGGACTCCTCCAGGTCGCGGCGGAGCTTGCTGAGCTCAGCCTCGCGCTTCTTGTTCAGCTCGATCTGAGCCGAGGTGGCGCCACCGGCCTCCTCCAGACGCTCGCCCAGCTCCTCAAGCTCGCGGGCCAGGTCAGCACGCTGCTTCTCAGCCTTGGCGCGAGCCTGGCGCTCGGACTCGACCTCTTCCTCGAGCTCCTCGATGCGCGCCTGCAGCTCCTTGATCTGTTTCTGCGACTTGGACACCAGGGACTGCTCGTCCTCCAGTTTGGCGGTCAGGGAGGAGATCTCCTTGTCCTTGCGCTGGATGGTCTGCTCGAGCTCCTTCTTGTTGCGCTCGAGGTCGGCGACGGCCTCCTGGGTCAGCTTGAGGTCGCCCTCAACCTTCCTGCGGTTCTTCTCAACGTCAGCGCGCAGCTTCTTCTCGCGCTCCAGAGAGTCCTCCAGCTCGTCGAGGGTCTGTTCCAACTTCTGTTTGACCTTGTTGAGGTGGTTGACCTTGTCCTCAGCGGCCTGCAGCTCCTCGGCGGTCTTCTGGGTGGTCTCGCCCTGCATCTTCTTCTCCTTGTTGAGCTTGTTGATGAGCTCATCCTGGTGGGCGATCTCATCGTTCAAGTTGCGGATCTGGTGGTCCTTGGTGGCCTTGTCTTGCTCGGACTTCTGGACGGACAGCTCGAGGTCCTCGACGTCCTTCTTCAGGCCAGCGACCTCCTGCTCCAGCTTCTTCTTGCCCTGGAACAGCTGGTTGCGGGCATCCTCCTCCTGGGTGAGGCGGTCTTGGGTGTCCTGCGGCGAATGAAGTCGGTTAGTATAGGTCGGCGAGGTGTGCGGTTAAAATTAGCGCGAGTGTTTTCAAAAGGGCTTGAGCGATACCTGTTGCCTGTCAGTTCACACGTAATACCCATAACGGTTCGCAATAAAATCGTGCAGCCTGCAGACGTGCAATTTAATATTACACACCGAAACTATTTCCCGCATAAACATGTTCGGTGTTTATTTAAAGAACCACGTCTCGGTTTTAAAACAAACTGCACGATCGCACGCAACACTGTTAGCTCAAGTTCGTGTTTCTCGATTCCCTAATGTTTATCGCGGCAGGTGACTATTAGCAAAGAGCATATAATACAACTATTAGTCTAACTAATTAATGATACACCATCGTATTTCTTGGAGCTGACCTATTTAAAACCCCCATCTCTAAACTAAATTACCTAGCACCCGTTGAAATTCTTATTAATCTCTATTAAAAATACCACTGACATAAGCTAATAAATAAGTTCCCCACTAAAAATAACACTTCCGTAAGCTAACTAATTTGATTTACTAATAGCTGTAACATTCATAAAACACTTCCAAAGATGACGATTAAGAGCTCTTTCCGAAATAACAAACCTAAATAACTTTTCCGAATTTACAAAACAAGGGTTATTATTTCCTCCTAGCCAACCTGAGATTAAGTAAATCCAAAACAACTCACCCTAAGCTGGGACTCCAAGTCGTTCTTCTGGGCCTGGAGCTTGGCGGCGCGCTCCTGGGTCTCGGACAGAGAGCCCTTCTCTCCAGCCAAGGATCCGAGGAGGGCGTTCTTCTCCTCAAGCAGCTTGGTGTTGACAAGCTCCAACTCCTTGCGGAGTTTCTCTTCCTTCTCGAAGGCCTCCTGCGCCTTCTGAGCCTTCTCCTCCAGTTTCTGCAAGAGATTATCAACCGGTTTATCCACACCGTCCCATTCGGTCACTTGAATTGCCGCCATGTTTTTGGAGTTCGATTTTGGAGTTAGCTGGTCATTTATTTAGTTCGTTAGGGTGGGGCGCGCGCGCCGTCCGCTCGGCAACTGAGTGGTGCCTCGCTGGAGTTTTCCAGCGGGCGCTTCCGCCCACGCCGGCGGGTGTTAAGAAAAACTTCGGCCAGAATTGGCCGCGGCAGGTGCGGTGTCGCGTAACACAGGTGGGGCGCGGCCCGCTATTTGCGTACACGGCTAAATTGGCCAGTTTTATTGGGTCAGAGTGCTCGATCAAAATAATGAGGGAAGATTAAAGCTGGATCTTGCAGCTATGAGCTCTGAGAAATTAACTGGCAATAGGTTCGGAAAATTAATGGTGTTAAAATTGCATCTCGTGTCGTTGAGTTTATTGCGAGCTGTTGGAATTCAGGAAATATGACTCTACGATCACGTACAACAACCCCAAGATACTTGCCAAGCAAGAGATCTTGAGATTTAGATTGCAGTGTACCAAATAAAAATAAGAGTCAATAACCCTGATTTGTTAGATTGACTGCAGATGACTACCATTTACGTTATTGGAAGGATGTCAGGATCTTTAGCTCGGAACTTCAGACAACATCCTTGCAAAATTCTGAAAAAGGGGTATCTTCATCAACTTACGGCGAGCTCATCCTCGACGTTGGTGACGTTGAGGAGGGGCTTGACCTTCTGCCACAACTTCCACCAGGGCCAGGTGCGCAGCTGCAGGTACTTGCGCAAGTTGCGCTGGACAACTTGGAGAGCCAGTCTGTTGGGGGAGGAGCATGTTGTAGAAATAGGTCTGAGGTTAAAGTCGGCTTGTGCACATCACTGTTTGACAGTATAATTTATGCTGGACTTTGATAGTCTGATAGTCTTTTGATCGGGATCATTTTAGGGGCTCAATACTTAAAACAAATTATAATTATAATATGAATGTATGTCTTGTCTAGTTATAGTCGTTTTGATTTTTATGTTTTGTTTTTTTTTTTTTTTTGAATATTATGTTTTGAGTATTGTGTCGTTAATAAATGTTTTTTCTTTCTTTTTTCTTTCTGATATTTTTGGCCATGATTTGATTTGTCAAGCCCTGGATAAATAGATAGTGTTGTCAGAGAGCGTGGTGGCAAGTAATATTTCGTACATATTAAGGTTTCAGCATTTTTTGTTGATATTGAGTTCGTCATTCGGTCAAGCATGGCATGCATGACCGAATGATGAAAGACGAGTTGGGCTATAAATTAAGTCTAAAAATCAGCAAGAGAATATGAAAAAAAAATTCACTATCATAAATTAACTAAAATATACCCTTTCCTATACTCAGTAACAATAACATCAAAAATATAGAAATTAAAGCCCCTAAAGCACTTAAAGCACCTAAAGCTTTAATCAAACTAAAAGTACCTAAATCAAACAAACTGATTTTATCTAAACTTCTGACTAGACTAGCAAAAGTTGTTAATTTTATCCCCACATTAAACCCCTCCCATAGAACTGTAGTGAAACGTATAAACATAACACTAAATGATCTCACCTCTGCTCCTGCAGCTTCTTGTACTCCTTACGGGACAAGTAACCACGGATGTAGGCCTGGAGCCAAGACATGATCTTGGACAGACGGTCGTCACGCAGCTCCTCCATCTGACCCAGGACACCGGCGCGGAAGAACACCTGAGTGGCGAAGTAAGTGTTAGAGGAGGAGAAGGGGTCTAGAAGGCTCGATGAACCAAATGTACCAGAAAATTATGGCACAAGACAAGGGAACGCTGCACAGAGTGCAGCTTTCATTTATTTTTTGCCAGCAGAATCTGGTACACCCATTTCACTCAATGTGAGTTCCGTAATAATAGGAAGTTGTCGAGCCTTTTAGACACTCTGGTATTGTTTTAGTAGTTGAAAAACTTTCTTCTGGGATGGCTTTGTTTATTTTAGCATCCACGGACTCATCTATATCATGCTGTTTTAACGTTTTATCTTAATTTTGTGTATTATCATGCTTTTTGACATTAAGTGTTTGAAACTATAGATAGGTATGAACATTTTTCAAAAACATCTTAAGATGTACCTAATAGATAACATCTAAAATTAAAACACTAACATGCAATTGAAACCGAAATGTAAAGTCATACTCAAAAGATAGAAAAGATCAAAGAACTTATACACGAAGGTAGGGCCATGCATATAGGAAGATTGTTAAAGCATTCTGTGTATTTTTGTGTACGTGAGTGCGATAGTTTCGCTCTATTATGACCTTAGATTTGAAAACATAGAGTCATCATAGGGCGTGGCTACTATGCGTGTATCATGCAATAAGCTACCTTGGTCTTTCCAAGTCGGAAAGATTCGGAATCCAAGCCTGTGCTCTCGAGAATTTTTTCAGTTGCCTTTTCTGGCGTGATTGGTTCTTTGAGCAGTTTCGGGCACAGAATTTTGTATCTGCGTTCAACGGGTAAAACAAAAAGGTGTAAGAAAACAGGTGTACGTGTGTGTATTTGTTTGCCGTGTGGATGAAAGGGGAAGAACAAAAACAAGGGAAGAACACAAGCATCTCAGTATCGGAGACTTTGGAAGCTTGTCTTGATTTGCTATCACGCCTGTCTTAGTAGGGGATAGTACAGCAAAAGCAGCTGAAGCAAGTTGTTGCTGCCTCAAATGTTCTAACTACGTAATGTCAAGACATGCCTTGGTGTGGCCCAGACGATAAGACTCGACATCCAAAGCGGTCGCGTCCAGGATAACTTGAGCTATCTTCTTAGGATCGGTCTCCTTGTCCACAGCTTGGGGGGCGAGGATCTTGTAGCTACATTACCAAACCGGGAGGTGAATGAGGGTTCGTTTAACACCAAGTGTTTACTTACGAACTAATGGTTGAGGTTCATGGTTGGGTATTGATGTCAATGGTTGGGGAAAGTTTCTAAAGGCACTGGGTAAAGCTATCTCTTAAGATAGTTTTCTAGGTTTCGTCCATAGGTTGAGCCTTAGGAACCTCAATCGGATGGGGGAGAGGATCAAAATACATAATTCCATGACTAAATACAAAGGGGTAAAACTTCAAAATGGTACCAAAATACAAATATGATCCTACGAAAGAACAAACCAATTAAAAACAAGTGTACAAGAATGTCTAAATACTGGTCAAAAAACTTCAAAAGTCTAACTCTATCCTCTAGAGTTTACAAATTCGAAGATACCATGCTAAAACTGTCTTTATCTCTTTATTGTATCCCGTAGTCTTGCCTTGGTGTGACCGATACGGTAGCTCTCAGGGTCGAGTGCTACAGATTCCAAGCACTTCCTAGCGGCCTCTTTGGGGTCTTTTTCGGCGGTCATGATGGCGGGCGCAAGAATCATGTAACTGGATATCAAATAGAAGTCGCGTCAACAAATTATTGTTGCATATTTACACCTTCCGCGGAGAGGTGCGAAGTGATTCAGTCGATACAAAATTAGAATTCGAATCATTACAGCAAATGTAGGCTTGAGTACTTCGCATGACGTCAGCGTCAGCTGCTGTACCCAAAATAAATATGAATCGCCACGAAAACTCTAGAAAGAATTTTGTTTAGACTTCCAACCAAAAAATAATATCAGTGATGTTGTAAAATTAACATCTGTTGGCAATATCATTCGCGAAATCTTAGTTAAGAGAGATATGAAAATATTTTTGTTGATAATTCGGGGTGTATTTTTAAATTGAAATCTTACCGGAGCTTGAAGTCGGGGTACACCATCCTGTTGGGGAAACCTTTACGGCAAATACGGATGCCTTCAAGCACACCGTTACAGGTCAGCTGGTGCATGACAAGGTGAGAGTCGATGAGACCTGATCGGGAGAAAATACAAGTGACGATCACAAAAACAAACCATGGGAAGAAAACGTAAAAGAAGACAAAATAAAATAAAAATCAGCAGATTAAAACGGACCTCTAGCGAAAGCTTTCCGCTTACTTGAGGTATAATTTGAAAACAAAGCGCGCAAAGAAAATAAAGACTTCGATAAATGCATATTTATAATCTGCTTGCACTTGTTTAATATGAAGAAACTATTGAATTGTGATTTATATTCGGGACGTATGTTAGTTGAACTTACCAGGAGTCTTCAACTCGTTGGGGATGATACAACGTACGAAGTGAGGCTGGGTAGACCTCAGAGTCGCCATCAGGTTGTTGAGTTGTTCCTGTAAGGAATTGAACAGTCAGCACCTTGGAAATTGGTCTAGCAAATGTTTGATTACTACAAGCATTTGAAAGGCTTTTTTTAAAATCTACCAACAAAGCTTAGAACATTGTACAAACCTATAGTTACTACTGCATAGTATTTTTATTTGACAGACGCACTCATAGCTTTTTAAACATTGATTAGGTTTTTTTTTGTAATAAAGGTGAATGTTTATAAGGCTTACTTAAAATTATTTTCCAGTTATTTCTGGAAGTGATAAACACGAGAATTACTGATTTTGTTAATACACATAAAACACACACGCACGCCAACAAAAAGCTTAGAAGCTATAAAAATATATTTTATAACGCCATTTTTATTTTTTTTATCTTGTTTGAATAATTAATGAGTGAAAATTTTCGATGATGTTATTTCATTACTATCTACATGAAACACATATTGTCAAGTTTATGTGCATCTAGAAAACGTGGTGATGATTATGGCCCGGTTTCTGAATTGAGATTTTTACTAAGTATAAATTATAAACTTAAGTATCGTTCTGTCACTCTCTTTTGTGAGATATCTGCGGAGACAGAACGATACATACATATTTGCTTAGTGAATTTTTCAATTCAGAAATCGGCAGTGAGACAACTTGATAATTCAATACGATTAACAAAAAACAGAAAACCTTTAAGATTCCAGTAATCCAGTCATGGTACGGAACCCATTATGAGGATATTATTTCGGCAACTTGTATAACCATTGGTGATTAAAAAACTAAAATTTGCAACTGGTTATTCGTATTTACCAAAATAATACACGATTAACATTATTGTTTTACACTACAGTCTTTAGTAGCATTGTGTGGTGGGCAAAATTTGATATAGGACTACTTGAAAGTAGTTTATCAACATCAAAAAAACGAAAAAACTATAAAAAGAAAACCGGATATAAAGAATATAAAAAACCTTGTACGCAGAGGAGACAGTGGCGAAACCACCTCCCTTCTTACCACGACCGCCTAAATTGATAAGCCATTATTAGTTTTAGCAGACAAACACAGTTTGATCTAAATAGATCACATAACCTCTTAAAATTTTGGTGCTATTAAAATCGAGAATCATGTCAAGCAATTTTACTGAATGTTTCCTCTTTTCCGTCAATTTTCAGACTTAAACAATTAGGTTGAAATCAAGTTTTCTGAATATTTAAGTAACTTTTGCTTGGCTAATTCTCACAATAAACAAAAGACATATCTGGCGACAAGAGCTGAGTAAAGGTTGCGACGAACACAGTTTACAATGCATTTCCGCAAGGAGATCCAAGATTAAAATAAAAAATAAATCAACATTTCTGAAAAACGTCCCCACTTTAACAATGTGGTACATCATGGTCCTGTTTTCGAGAAATTATACACTACAAATTGATAAAATAGACCAATCAGTCCATGGAGACTCGCATTCAAATCAAAATTTAGGATTTGAAGAGATGAGTTTTTAGGAACTGGCATTTATGTAGTATCAAAAGGAATCTCTTGACGAAATACGCAGTGATGAAATGGATGCATAGACAAAGCTGACGAAAGAAGAGTGGTGAAAAGCAGACGTAGAACTGAAGCTATTGGCTAACTCGTTGAGAGCTTTACCCTGTAGAGTGATGATACAGTCTGGAAGGCGGAGCCCTTGGCACGCTTACCACCTAAAGTTGTCAAACATGGTTTAAAATCGTGAGATACCAGAGTCAGAAATATCCCAAACAAATCACAAATGTCAAAACGTATTGCAGTTTGACATTCTTAAGATTGGTCCTACTACCACGATAATTTGATTGTTAGCACTTTTGCTATTTCATAATACGACATCAGCAAAATGCCTGTAATAATTATTGCGGTAATTGAACAAGAAATTTCTGAATATGGGCTCAGAAATTGACAGTGAAATAAATAATTAGACTGCATAATGTTTCAAGAGGCAAGTTTGGAAGTATAGTTTGAAACTTGCTTTGATGATGGTGACTGAGTTTACTGATGATGATTCTTTGTTGGTCAAGTTGTGAAGTAGATCTTTGTATGATGGGATGTAATTGGACAGCTCTTGTGATACCTGATAATTATCTCCTGGACGCTATACTACATCTGTAATGCTAGTTTTGGTAAGAGACTTCAAAATGTTTCAGAGTATGGGCAAGTCATGTGAACTTAAGTGTTTTAATCCTTGAGTGTTTTGATTTTATTTTCATTCCATTCATCTTTCATCCCTGAACCTTTCTGAAAATCTCAAGTCTCTATTCCTTTAAATATTGTCAAGGTACGTACCCTTCTCCTTGGCGTCTCCAGACTGGCCAGGGTGGTCAGCGAAGATTTCGATGAGCAGCTTGTTTTGGCCCTTCTTGAACTGGTCGACGACAGTGTCGTTGAGGGGGTCCTTGTTCTTCTCAAGCCATCCGGTGATGTTGTAGCCGACCTGGTTGAGGAGGAAGAATGTGATTAGTTATTTGACTCATGAGGTTAAGTTGCTATGTTTGATGTTTGCTGGAATGAATGTCTTGGTTGTCTTGGTGGTCAAATTTTGTGGCGTACAACGAAGTGCAATTGAAAATCGCTCATAGAGCTCGCTCGTAGGTATTCGAAAATTGTAACGACAACGCGTAAACCAATGCCAATGCCAATGCGCCCAAAGCGAAGGCGATGTGATGTTGACTGACTGAACGGTGTCCCTTTAGTTGAAATTATTATAAAGATGATAAAACTATTCGACTAAGTAACTGTAAACTGGGCTAAGAACTAATGATCCAAAACTAGCAAAAATAATCGATAATTTATAATAAAGATGACATGTTTATTACATCAAAGTAGTATTATCAGATACTTACGTTACCGGCATAATGGCCGATGGCGAAGTGGGCAGCCTGGCAACCAGGCTTGGGGGGCTTTGGCTTCAAGAACGGAGCCGACTTGCCCAAGTGGTTGTTGTTCAACTTCTCCACGAAGGTGGCGTCAGTGGCTTTCGGGAACATAGACTCTTCCTCAAGGATGGAGAGGATACCCATGGGCTGAAATCGGTCAGTGATCGTGAGACGAGGCCGTGGTGCTGCCAGAGTGGAACCTTGACAGGCACCTTGGAAAATGGCTGCTAATCAAGTGCTCGTGATAGTAAAAATTGGAACCAGGATGAGTTCTCTGCGGTTCTAAACAAGTAAAATTGATACAAGAAGTCTTGAAACCATAAAGCAAACCAAAAGGTAATAAAAAATCTGATTGAATAAAATAAGATAAAAAACTGAAATATTAAATTGCAACAAAACAGGGTTGAATTTTTAGATCTGAAACCATAAAGCGAACCAAAAGGTTATAAAATAAACTGATTTAGCAATAAAAATAAATTGAAATAATATGTTGCAACAAAAGGGGGCTAAATATTGTATATCTGCAAAATAGGAGGATATGAAACCAGAAATAAAACTAGTTAGAGAAAGCCTGTGAATAAAAACATTAATACGTTAAATTATTTATCATGCATAGAAAGAATAGATATTTACAAAAGTCTTTCTTTTGTGTATTATGTGTAGGTATGTAATTTCTATTAGAAAGCGTTTTATTGTTCTAATTGCAGAAGCTGGTGCCAATTATTAAAAAAATTGCTTTGCAAATACGTACGTAAATATTATAATAAAAAATACGTTTAATTGCTAAGCCTTTTCAAAATATACTGTGTAGTTTTGCTAGATGTATTTTTTGTGTGAGCTTTTCAGATATTTTTTAGATTATAAATTTGCTTTGCTATGATTTGGATTTTCTATATTAACTACTGCAGGTATGTAATTGCTTTTTGCTAAGGAAAGTGCTCTGAAGTAATAACTTTTTAAGTTACTATCTCTAACATTCAACGATTCAGCTACAGTTTTTACATTTTTATTTACCGCTAGCGTATTTTCAGTGCTGGATCCAAGCGCTTGCTGGCTAAGCTAAGCTAAACGAATGTTGCTTATACCTTTTCTAGCAAATCTATGGTTGGCTGTAGATCCATACCAAAATCTATAAAGGTCCATTGTATCGCTTCTCTTTCATATTCCTCCTGTTCCAAAATGAACATGAAGTGATTGAAGTACTGTTGTAACTTTTCGTTTGTAAAATTCACACATAGTTGGTTGAAACCGTTCAACTGTCAGCAATGTTATGGAAAAAAGACAAAATTAAATTTTCAGTAAAAAGTCAATGTTAATTATATAGATAAATAGTAGTTACCGTTGTTTCTGAGAATGCTATTAAATAGAGATTGAATGTGTGTATGTGTAAATATTATGTAGAAATATTAATGTAAAATATAGATAAAAAAAAAACATCAACACACAGTAGGAATCACACAAACACAGTGAGCGGTTGGAGCATTGGTTTGATCGCCCGCACAAAGTCTTCTCGTCAACGAGATGCCAATCGGTAGTTACTAAATTGGTGAAGTATACAGTGATTTTGAAAACTTTGTGCGGGGACGTCGGCGGCGTAACAAGCGTTCCATGTTGCGTTGCCGCCAACTACCTTTTCAATAAGGTCAATGCAATTTTGGAGATCCATGCCAAAGTCAATGAAAGTCCATTCGATGCCTTCACGCTGGTACTCCTCTTGTTCCAACACAAACATGTGGTGGTTGAAGAATTGTTGGAGTTTCTCGTTGGTGAAGTTAATGCAGAGTTGTTCAAAACCGTTGAACTGCATGAGGTAAAGGTTAGGAAGGTTTAGTGAGGGGTCTGATAGGAATTAAACGGATCTCATTCCGCAATTCTTGGTGGACCTGAAAATATACATAGGTTTGGGCGTGTCCAATTCTGATGAACGTGGTTGGTAGAACTAACAGACAAGCAACGGTTCTGGTCTCGACGGCTGCGTGCAGACGAACTGGCCGGACAATTACCTTCTCAATGAGATCGATACATGCGAGCAAGTCCATTCCGAAATCAATGAAGGTCCAGTTGATACCCTCCCTCTTGTACTCCTCTTGTTCAAGAACGAACATGTGGTGGTTAAAGAATTGCTGGAGCTTCTCGTTGGTGAAGTTAATGCAGAGTTGTTCAAAACCGTTGAACTGCATAATGTAAAGGTTAGGGAGGTTAAGAGAGGGTTTTGATAGGATTAAGCGGATTTCGTTCCGTTAATCTTGGTCGCCCCGAATATATCTCATATCTTTGGCAGAAGACGTGGTTGTAGAACAGACAGACAAACGAATCCGGTCTCGACGGCTGCGTGCGACCATATTGGCCGGACATTTACCTTCTCGATAAGATCGATACAGGCGAGCAAGTCCATTCCGAAATCAATGAAGATCCAGTTGATACCCTCTTTCTTGTACTCCTCTTGTTCAAGTACGAACATGTGGTGGTTAAAGAATTGCTGGAGCTTCTCGTTGGTGAAGTTAATGCAGAGTTGCTCGAAGCCGTTGTACTATGTTTACATAACACAAGGTTCACATAACACATATAAATGGAAAGGTAAACACAGTTACGTACAGTATTCTATCTAATATTTTCAACCACAATAATTAGTCAGCTGGGGGTTCTGCCATCTAAGCTAGAAAAATTCTAATACTCTATTTTGTCTATTACAACAAATGGATCTATGGGTTTTCTATAATGTTTCCACTTCAACCGGGGTCACAGTACACTGAGTGTACCTTCTCGATGAGATCGATACAGGCCAGTAAGTCCATTCCGAAATCAATGAACTCCCAGTGAATGCCTTCTTTCTTGTATTCTTCTTGTTCAAGTACGAACATGTGATGGTTGAAGAATTGTTGGAGTTTTTCGTTGGTGAAGTTAATGCAAAGTTGCTCAAACCCATTGTACTAAGAAATACACAGTAAATACGGGTCAATATCAAAATTGTATCTGGAATGAAAGTTTCTACTCTACTCATTACATATTCTAGTGCTATGTTGATTCTATTCCTTTTGTTGGGAAGTATTTCTTATATTAAATGCTATTTTTGGAGTATACCATTTATATATTGGATTATAAGCCTTCAGTTAAATAGATAGATGGAAAATTATTCATCATAAAAATATAAAAAAAGGACTAAGCGGTCTTATCTCTACAAGAAATGTCTTACAGACCACCAACCATAATAAAATTTAAATATTTAGGTACTTCAGGCAATTTAAATATCTAGTTTGGTAATCCAATAAAGTTTCTTTCTATATCCTATTTCTATGCCACTGCTGGATAAAGGCCTTTCTATTCAATATACCATATTTTTTCAATTAACCCTTGAATCTACCCCCTAACTCCCGGCCCGCATACTCACGTCGAAGATCTCGAAACCAGCAATATCCAGTACACCGATGAAGTGCTGCCTCTTCTGCTTGGTGTCAAGAGTCTCGTTACACTTCTTGACCAGCCACTTGAAGACGCGATCGAACATGCCCTTGCAGATGGCACCCACGGAGTTGGCGACCTGGTCCTTGTTACGGCCCTGGGTCACGAACTCGTTGCCGACCTTGATGCGGGGCTTGAGCAAGTTCTTGTACAAGTCCTGGCAGTCGACGCCGAGGAGCTTGGCGACGCGCTCTCCCTCCTGCAAGTGAATTAAACGTTTAGCTGAAAGAGAGATTTGGAAGAAAAACAGCTGGGTCTGCATGACCAGCCATATTTGATTTACAGGTCGATGCGCCTCTGATCTGTACTGCTCTTTTAGTTAGATCGAAAGATTGGATGAGATAATTGTTTCGAGCTCTCTCTAGCCCGATATGGCAGTATTGCTAGACATGCTGGTGGATTTGACAGACATCTTGGTGATAAGTTAATCGACAGCAGCTGGTTTAGGGTCAAATGAACATTACTTAATGTCCATGAAATACAAAGAAAAACTTGCTAACAAAATATAAACTGTGTTTTTTCAGTTCATAATAACAGACCTACACATTATGTTTACTTGTCAAAGAGCACAAGCCACAATTTATCAAATAATCCTGCTACAACACCGCTATATCCCTTAGCGTTTTGTTATTGTTTTAGGAAATCAATTCAGAATATTGAAGATTAATTATTGTTGATGTTGAAAGGAGTCCTATGCCTATGATACTTGCCTCCATACCGTCGGCCTCAGCCTGCTCCTCGCGACCCCTCTGCTTGAACTTCATGCCACCCATGTGCATGACGGCGGCGGTGATCTTGTATACGTCATCCTTCTCTTGCTGGGTGAAGCCCAGGATGTCGAAAGCTTGCTGTTGGGTCACAAGTAGGGTGTCAGTTTTCAGGTACCAAGTTTTGAGGGAAAATTGATTTGAGGAGTTCTATTTTTGGTGGTAAAGGGGAAGTCATATTGGTCTGATTGACTGAAAGAGATTTCATATACTGTTTACTAAAAAAAAATTGTTTAGAAGGAGAACAACTAACTCTGTGACTGTGATTTATAAGTGAAATATAATAAATGAAAATTTAAATGTTGAATGATAATAATAATACAACGATTGAAAGTGAAAACTACAACGGTACAACAGAAAAGGAATGTAATACTTACCAAAGATTGATATTATGGTGAGGTTAGATTGATAAAATGAAAAAATAAGCATTAACACTGATTTAAGCGAGTTTGTGAATGTTATAGTAAAGTTCATCTTAGGGTATTGGAATTTGTGGTATTGGTGCATGGGATCATAAAACATTTGTCAGGGAAAATATTTTTGATTTGGGATTGGAAATAATCAAACATGTATTCAGTTTGATTATTAAACTAGACAATATGATTATTTCCTAAAGTATAATTTGGTGATTGTCCACAATTTAGATGACATCTGCCTCTGGAGTCATACAAAAAAGTGGAAGCATGGTGGTTTAAATCTAAATGACATCTGCCTTTGGAGTCATTGCTTACAAATATAAACTCGGTGACAAAAATATATCATTTGGAATACGTCTGCCTTTTTTGGCAGTTTCGATATTTTCATGAAATCAGGTGGGTTGCCTTTCCTGGCTACTCCTGATTTGGATGCACGAGGAAAACACGCCAATCCTCACAAATTTTGCCAACTTACATCGGTCAAAGTACATTCCTCGCCGTCATCGACATTGGGGATGGTAATCTTACCCTGGGCGACGTTGTAGTAATCGTGAATGTCGTTAGACAACAAACACATGTCTGCGGGGTGGAAAAAGTTTATTTTGGTTTATTTTGCTACTTTGGAACACCAATTATCCCCGAAGATCCTGCTGTTACTTTCTCTGAAATGTCTGCGTCAATTCTCTTGTTTGAATGTCAGTGTTTATAGGTTTATGTGGATGTGCTTTTGTGCTCGTCGGTGAGTTGGGTTTTAAAGGAAAAAGGATGTGTTGAAAACTATAAAACCTGTGCAAGGACCCTGTTCTGAACTTTTGCAGGGAGCGAGCTGTGCCCTCATGGGTATGTCAGAAATTTTGTCGGCAACAAAAACACACGGATAACCGAATCTTGTCGCTTGCTCCGTGCAGTTCGCAAACTTACGGAAACTAGCATTAACTCTTCGGCATCGTTGACCCCAGGTATTCGTGTCAGCCCTTGACTTATAGAGGGATAGTCAGAGCACCGATTGGTAAGCATTGTCAGTTCTGAAAACCCGAACAATTGATCTGACATACGCATTTGGACGAGAGCCGAGTAACATGGCCTTAAGCTTAAGCAGAAAGCAAAGAAAGATGACAGACGAAGAATGAAAGAAGTAGTGATATGAGGCATTTGTCTTGAATGTGCTCACGTCAGTTAGCCTCATTTCCTCGCCGTCATCGACTCCAGGGATGGAAGTCTTGCCCTGAGCCACGATGTGGTAGTCTTTGATGTCATTGGACAACATGCATATTCCTATAAAATGATAACTTTCACAGTCACAACTGCAGTTTTTTTTGGCACGAAGACACACTTCTGGGACAAACACTAGTCTAGGCTGTCTCGTTGATCTGGCAACGAGATCTCGACCGCTCATCCATGCACACAGGAAGAGGGGTCAAGTTAAGCTGGTTCAAACACGGATTGTAGCCTGCCTCGTGAGTTCAATCAGAGGCAACTTACATCGGTCAAAGTACACTCTTCTCCGTCATCGACGTTAGGGATGGTTGTTTTTCCTTGCGAAACGATGTAATAGTCATGGACATCATTCGACAGCATACACAGTTCTAAACATTGTAAACACAAAAGGTGATTATTGTGGCATACCAAGTTTCACTGGCAACCTTCACACAAACTCGATGAAGTGTGAATATGTGTGATGGTGTGTGTGTGTTTGTGTGTACTACGTCACGTACTAACCGTAATATAAACTGTGCATCTAACTAGGTATTAAGTCTTCTAATATCACAATATCGAAAACCTTGTACTCTCAATTCTTGCATGGCATCATAATTGGATTTGAAATTTATGTTTAATCCATACATCATCTCCATTCATATTACTTACCGATAGTTTAGTTTACTTTGTGACTTCAAAATCTTCAATTTATTCTCATTATCACTAAGTTCTGAGAGGCTGATAAAAGTTCATCTTCAGTATTTCCAAAATTGATTTGTTGCGTTGCATTAGCTGTGACAATATTTTTTAAATAGCTAGTCATCAACACCCGGAGATACCACTTTTTGTTTGCATTTACACAATAAGAGGTACGGTCGGCCACAATCTCAGATACCCCATGGCAGCTCTTATCACGCGCGGCATAAGGGCGCCAATCGACCAAAAAGGGGTATCTGAGACTGTGGCCGACTGTGCCATAGGAGTAGCAGTGGTTATTGCTGACTCTACAACCAGAACTTTGAGCAGCCATTCATCAACCAGTGGAAACTATAATAGCTGTTCCTTGCAGACGTATACGCACCCTTAAGTCCAGGGACGGATCCAGACATCATCTGGTAGAAGATGTGGTAGGAACGCTCAAGCGCCTGCTGGGAGATGACACGAGCCTTCTCCAGCAGATCTGTTGATTAGAGAAATGAAGATTGTCAACTTGGTAGAACAAATAAAAATTACTGTGTTTTGCTCTATTTTTGCCAGCGATCGAGCAAAAACCTGTCCATGCAAAAATTCTCAATTTCTTCTGAATGTCCTTGACGTGCCGCTATTATATGCATAAACCAAACACCAAAATATGAATAGTCTAGGGATTTCATTTGAAAAGTGTTTAAATGGCGATCAAAAGATGTTGGGGCGTCTTGGCTTGGACCGACGATTACATTTTCTCTCTAACTACTGTTCTACACTTGGCTACAATAAATAGTAGTCGCTCGAACAGTTTTCTGATAAGCCTTTCATGGTCTTGGATTACAGATGCAATGGCAAAATTATGAAATGTAAAACAAAAAACTTACAGGTCTCAATGTCGGCACCAGCCAGCTTTCCGGAGGGGCCGAAGTGAATACGGATGAATTTACCCTGGAGAAGGATGATAAAATAAATTCAGTAAAGTAAAGTCAAAAGTTCGTGGTAAAATTGAGGATCGGATCGAACATCTAAACGTTCGATAAGAAAGGTAGATGTTAAATTCAATTATACTTGAATTGAAGGTTATCCTTGCAAAATCACAGTATTTCCCGGAATATATTTTATTGGACGTAGTATGCTATTCCGTGATAATTATCCACAGTATAATCGGACCTATGCGTCATTTATTTATTAATTGTTGCTTAATAATCTAAGTATGTGGTTCAAATATAACTCCGCTACTTAAAATGTATGATGTTACTCATAAACGAAACTAGTCGGCTACACCGACATAATAAAAGTAAGTTTAACCGTTTACGAAATACCAAATGTTACTCATACAATACAAAGTCAGGTAGAAACCACATCTTAAGTCTAGCTTGACTAAAACTTATATTAAATAATATAGTAACATAAAAGGATACTTACGAAACGGGAGGAGTTGTCGTTACGCACAGTCTTGGCGTTACCGAAGGCTTCAAGCACAGGGTTAGTTTGTACGACTTGGTCCTCAAGGGAACCCTTCTTCTCTGAGGTGGGGTCCTTCTTGCCACTGGTACCGACGGTGGCAAAGTATGCGATTACCTTCTTCGTGTTCTCAGTCTTTCCGGCACCAGACTCTCCGCTGTTGGTTGAAAGGGCGATTTGTTAGGTACATAGAATGCTTACGTGGTGAACAATATACGTTTATCCTGATTTTAAGGCGCTGGGCATAGTGAATCGCCCGCGCGCAAAGAAAAATGCACAAACTCGATTCCTGTGTCAAATACTCTAAAAAAATCGAAAATGTTCACATATCAAACCCTAGAATTTGTTGAGACCTATCTAAAACAGCCAGTCTCGTGTTGATATTCATAAACGTTTTGAAGATATTTTGCTAGAAAAAAAATAGGCGGCGCACTTTTTTTCAAGAATATATTTCTTGCAATCTGTTATGGATATCAACACAAAACTGGCTGTTTTAGATAGGCCTCACCTAATTCTACGGTTTGATATGAGAAGATTTTCGATTTTTTTAGTGTATTTGATACAGGAATCGATTTTGTGCATTTTTCTTTGCGCGCGGGCTAATTCACTATGCCCAGCGCCTTAAGGCATGGAAGGACCAAATATTGTGGAGATAGGCCCAATTTTGCTCTCAAGAATATTGTGCGCCCGGTGTAGTCACATGTAGCTGCATATTTTATTATTTCTATTGTTTAAAAATGTACAGGCGCTGTTATTTGACTATTCTTATGTGAAACGCATTACAATATAATAATATAATATTTAATTTTGGGGAGATTTCAACTATTGACGCAATTTTTGTTATATAATTGTAAATTTCAGGCAATTTATACAAACTACACATTCTGCTACAGTGATTCGAATTAGGGACTACTTTTTAGTGATTATAACAGAATGTAAAACCAATAGCTGAGAGGTCTCCTAACTTTAAGATCAAAGATACTCACGTAATCAACATAGACTGGTTCTCGTGGTTGGTCAACATGTTGACGTAGGCTCCGTCAGAGATGGCGAAGATGTGGGGGGGCACCTCAGAACGGCGCTTGCCTCTGTACAGCTTAGCACAACGTAACGTGTACACGGGGAACCTCTTGTAAGGGTTGATAGCCACACAGAAGAGGCCGGAGTACGTCTGGAGTGATCATATTTGAGATTAGTCTTATAGCGCTATACATTATGGTACGGATGAAGATGAGAAAGTTGTTGGAAGGATTGGAAGGAATTTGGTATTCATTTTGAAACTGAAGATTGATTATGCGATGGATGAGGATGGATAAATGGACGATGGTCACAAATAAAGTATTGTATCGATACTTTTGGAAAAAAGTAAGTAAAGCAAAAACCGCATTGTAATATTTTGGCATGATTGTCATGAATTCAAACTAGATTCAAATAATAAGAATGCCATACGCGCGGTTTTTCTTCCACTTATCCAATAATATAATTACAAAAAGAAAAAAACTTAGATTTAATGAGAATGTTTTAGTCAGCAACAATAACAGGTGGAAAGTCACTTGATCCACTGTTTGAGGTAACACGAATAAAAGAGCGGGTACAGTAATGATACCTTTTTGCTCTATGAATACTGAATTAACTAAACGACCCTATATTTCCGATATCCATACTTTAGGAACCTGACTGGTAACTTCGTAAAGCTAGAAAATCGAAATAAGGTAAACAAATTAGAGAATAATCATCTCTTTGCTTTCTCCGAAAGGATTCTACATGTCAAAGATGGAAGTATGGATACGAAAAGAAAGGGTCATTCTTTAAAACCACAAAAACAGAAAACACTATGTAGATATTCTAAAGAAAACTGAAAAACACAAAAAAAAAAAACATGTAGTCTCCTGGCCGCTGCAACGCCGGATTGACCCGTCTTGTCCCTTGTACGAGGTTTCAAGAACAGAGTTCAGTGTTTGGGGATTAGTTCCAAAAGGGATTGGGATAGTGGGAAAATGACACATTGCTAGCTAACTCTTTATTCCGACCTTGGTGTAATGTCACATTGTACTGTCGTAGGTTTGGCATAACATAACATTTAATTTATCCCTCCGGTCCGTAAGGACCGAATGTCAAAACGCCTTGATAAAAACAAAAGTAATTAGTTCTTCTGGTTTATCCATTCTGGATTCTAGATAGGTAAGTAATAAGTTCTTCATAAAATTCCATTTTGAATATTGCTTGAATTTTATGCTACTCTATTAAGCTCTTGTTATTTATTTTTCACTCTATAGATTTCAAAGGCTGAACGCAATCAAAACGCAATTCGTAACGCAATCAAAATATTCAATTAATTATTGTGGTGATAAAATTAAGATCATCTTTGATGTCTTCAAAATAATCCTTTGATCTAAGTTTACGAGCATCGATCATTTCTTCCACCGTACTTTGGTGCCCTTGCCAAAACACAAAATAAACATAACGAGAGCGAAATTCCCTCAATGACAACCGAGGCTACACGTTGAACACTAAATTGCCAGCACTATTTATAGTGCAGTATCAGTGATCTATTTCTGTGCGCACTTTAGATATCAATCCAAGATTAATTGCGCAGTGCGCGGGCTAATGATCTTATGAAAATTGGTACTGGTCCAATGATTTTGTTACTACTGTGTGTACTAGAACGTTGTAGCATCATCTACAAGCTTCTATCATAAACCATTGCATCGATTGTTGATACATAGGCGATAATTTTCTATGTAGTTCTATGCATCTATCTGTTTACAATTATTTCTTAAATGTCGATATTTCAAAGTCCTGCAAAAGCAACGTGTCATCAAGATAGGTAGTTATTCGGTTGGTAAGGGAAACACTGCACACTGCAACTCCTCCTGGGTTTCCTAACTTACGTAGATGAGCTGATGGTAATATCTCTGCTTCAAGTTATACAAAACCGAAGCGTCGTTGAGGTATGTCAAATTGGACATATCCTCGGCTTTTTCGTACTTGGGCGGGTTGACCTGGCCGACTAGATCTTTCTTGAAATCTTTAGTCTGTTGGAAAAATGGTTAAGTTAGACTTATAGTAGAAATCGCCCCATTGGGGCCTACTTACGTAGATAAGTTTCGCATAGTATCGTTGTCGAAGGTTGTGGAGGACTGCTGCGTCGTTTAAGTACGTAAGGTCAGCCATGTCTTCGACTTTTTCGAATTTCGGTGGGTTCACTTGTGCGACGAGCTCTTTCTTTAATGTCTTCTCCTGCTCATTGAATGTTTGGGTTAAAGTAAATCTTAACAAGTTGTAAACAGTTCGTCAATCAATGAAAACAATTACTCTTTGATCTTTACATTTACTTCATTGACTTGGAAATGGAAGAAGTATTCTTCGCCCCGTTATTTACCCATTAATTGGAATCCCCATTCTAAAATATATTTCAAAATACTGCTTATTTCTTACACTATCTATAATTAGGTCATTCATTTTATATTTGAGTTCTTGAGGCTTAGATTTGTTGACTG
Source organism: Zelleria hepariella (assembly GCA_949319315.1). Classification (NCBI taxonomy): domain Eukaryota; kingdom Metazoa; phylum Arthropoda; class Insecta; order Lepidoptera; family Yponomeutidae; genus Zelleria; species Zelleria hepariella. The sequence goes on from OX439395.1 coordinate 14,771,174, forward strand.
ATCATTAGTTACATTATTAAGGAACCTCTGCACTTTACTATCTTTTGGCATTTCTGTATTTTTAACAATTTTGGCATTGTGCATTTTAAATGCACTCTGGTTGCATTTACCATTAAGCAATTATGTGGGCCGTTTCATCATAGTTTATTATGACAATTCAATTCAACAATACATTGAGGAGTCGGTTAGTAACATAACCTTTCTAATGTCTCATCGGCTACGCAATGTAAATCGAATTGTCATTGTCACTTTAATGAAATGACCCCACTGAAGATCACTTCAAACATCTAAGAGTCAAGTTCCTGATTTCATCAATGATCATTACCTCGCCACCTGGGAGGATGACGGTCACCAAGTCACCCTTGGTGGCCTTGATTTCTCCCTGAAGGAAGCCCTCCTTGTCATCCGGCACCCAGCAAGCCTTCTTGCCATCGTAGGGCTTGCTCTGATCGATGCGCTTCTGCTCCAAGGTGACGAACAGGTACGGGGTCGGGTCGGGGTCATCACCCACTTGTGCAACGGGCTTCGGCATGTCGGAGGGCTAACGAGACTTCTGGGCTAGTCGAGACACGAGAACAGAGCCCTGGAGCCTTCCTGTTGAAGAGACAACACGGTCGTGAGACGCGGGCGCGGGCTATTTGTGGCAGTAATTCGAGTAGCGGCCGGTTTTAGGAACGATGCCAAAGCGCACGGTTTGCGTTTGCGTAACACGGTTTTATGAAGTTTTATTTTATATACGCGGATGTTGCGTCAGAGTGGAATGCGCTGGAACGCGGCCAATTGGATTTTATCGCAATTTTTGTTGTCTATTGTCTTTTATGGTGATGTTTCGGTTCGTCTTGGGCTTTTGTGAACTTGGATTTGTTTTACTTTACTTAAATTTAAAATTTAACTTTTAAGCCTATCATTGGTTTTCGTATCCTCAGATACGGCTCAAACCTTAGGCCTAATTCTGATATAAAAAAAAATGTGACACTTGATCACTATGATCATTTACATTTAATTCAATACCTCAGAACAACCTTCAACTTCAGAATATTCATTTCGATTTCAATTAAATTATCGCTTCAGATTTACTGATCAGATCAGACAACTGTCACTTTTAATACAAAAGGTCCAATCAATCAACTGCAACTTTCAATATTGTTGTTTCGCAAGTGAAAATATCTTGACCTACATTCGTTTCAATGATGTAAATTTCACAAATTGTTTCGGTTTCAATCAAACAATTCAAATCAACAATTTCCAACGCTATTTCTAGATCTACAGGTGCATCTATGTACATCAACAACATAAAAACTTCCACTGCTTCTCTGCTAACAACTACAGTTTTCTCAAAAAATCCAACTCCAACTCCCACCACAAAAACACGAGACAAACCACTAGATTCACACAATCCAAATCCAGGGATCGATCGATCGATAAATCGATGGGACGTCCACAAGTTCCGACACAACACCGGCCACAATACGCGCACTTCACTTGAAAAAAAAGAACTTGAGAAGATAAACGCACGCGATGCGCGCGAACTTACGTTTGGAGCCGTTCTGACCGGCGGCGCGTCGCGTGGTTCCTTCTTATACCCGCAACACGATCCTACCTCGTCGATCACCCCATTTTAGGTGGATGCTTAGTCGCTACGCTTTCAGACGATCTTAGCTTTCACTCTGTTGGGCGGGCGGATTCATTCGCGCCTCAGGACGCGCGCGCGGCGGGCGGATGCGTGCGAAAGTACGATGCTTCTTGTTTTACAGATGTTGCGGTGCATGGAGGTCTGGAGAGTATGTTTACGTATGACCGTTGAGTAGGTAATTCGTTTGGCGGCTTTATAAGAGGTTTGTTTAATGGAAAACAGATACTGGATCGGTTTATTCTGCTGGGTTTTTTATTCAATTCGATTTATGTACGATGCTGTGAATTAGAACATGTTGTAATAGTAGAAACAGATGTTACTCGTTTTGGTATGACTCTATTGTACTAAAGACCACATGTTGGATTTATGAATGATGATTCAACAGTCCTTGGGATTGACCTTGATTTTGTTGATAATTATACCTAACAAGTTAGATGCATAAATTCAGATGGTAAGACCAGATGGTGAAAATAGGAGGCGTAAATTAGAACAAATCACATCAAATGCGATACCGTAATATTTTTCGTGTTATTACAAACTTTCACTTTAGACATGTGTGTAATTTATTGAGTGCTTTGATTTTAATTAAATTAGGGTTTTACTTATAGGATTTCCAAAATGTCATAACATACAGTGAAAGATGAAATTATGAATTTCAACACAGGTTTGAAAACGGTGCATACCTACTTAAATGTTGGTGATATGTAAATTGGAACTGGTATTAAGAAATCGGGGTTCACCAGACACTAGTCCTTATTGTCACCATGCTAAGGAACTCAAGGTCTGTTCATTTGCCACACGCTTGACTAATTTTACACAACGTTTGATAAATGTACTCGAATCTGGAATGCAGTGGCAATCAACGGTTTTACGTCCAACTTTTCACGTAAAAGCTTCAGGGCATTTCAACTTCGACATTTGCTTGATATTGAAAATGGGCAAATGACGGTCTTTCATTGATACTCTAAATCGTGTCCACATTAATTTTATAATTAAACAATAGTTACGTGCATATAACGATTATTTTATATAATAGCAATATACCTAGTACACCACAATGCAAGGGTTGTGATCTCTATTAGAAACAGCATGACTGAAACAAATTAACAGATAGGTAGATGGATCAAACTACATCTGGATTTGCTTATTTAGGTAGTTAATTAAAAGATTGATCGCTTCCTGAAATAGTTATTTTGATGGGGATATTTTTACTGCTCTATAAAAAAAAGTCAATGATCTTTTGGTCAATTAAAGTCGAAGGTCGAAGTCGATCTTCAAAAATAGGTGCACAAATAGTCGACATGGTCTGTCAATACAATATAACAATGGTCTGACTTTGCGTGAGCACTCTACACAATGGCCCGTTTTCAACTGATAGTTAAAAGCTGAATTCAAAGACCAGGTACGCCAGGTATGCCCCGGAACGGTAGTCATAGGCGTCCTCAGAGGCCGACCAATTTCCCGTACAAAAGACCTGCCCTCCTCCGCCCATACACCCATGGTTTGATACCGTGTCTTGATTTGTATTTTTACGGCCGCATACATTCGCGGAAACGCTAATACACCGGTGACATTTGCGCTGAAGCAGTGACAGGCTGGTATAAATAATCGCGTCTAAATTGCAGAATTTATTACCAGCAGATTTAATTAAACGCTTAATACACGTGTTACAAAATTAATTTTCGCGCAGAAATAAATTTTACAATGTTTATTTTTTTTATTTTGGTATATTTGGTGTACAAAACAGAAGATAATCTAAGATAAGGTTTATGCATACTTACTATTATTGTGCATCTGCTGCTACTCTGTTTTCGCTCTCAGTACTGTCCATCCAAAGGTTGTCTGAAAGAAATCGCTTTTAGCGATAACACCGCCATTTGTACTTTTATTTTGAAAATTTATTTATACAATGTTTTCTATTGTACAATAAAGAGTTACTTACTCATTTATTACTTACCTGCATTCACACAGTAGGGCTAGCATGTCACGCTATAAATATTTTGACAGCTTGATACACCTTTATCTACTGCTCTAGGTAGGTAGATCTAAAGAGCATTGTATCGAGAGGCATGCAGATAAAAAGTAAGTAAGATGTAGCCCGTAAAATTATTGTAGGTAGGTACATGTCCCACTAGCATGTCCCACTTTCGTTGTAAAGTCGCCGGTAAGGTAAGCAAATAGAGTGCTAGCGTGTAAGCGTCTACGTGCTGTCGTGTGTACATAATTAAAATGCACTTTTGCCGGATATAAACTCGATTTATCTACTTCGTTTTTTTTATCTAACGTTTCAAGTGTTAAATCCGGTAAAAGTGTATTTTTATTAAACGTTGTAAACTAATATTTTCTTAGGTTTGCACGAGCACTATACATAATTTAAACAGAGATTTTTACGGATTTAACACTCTTTTTATAAACTTTTTACATTTTCCAACGTTTCGAGACCTTTGCAGGGGTTGTAAACTAAAATGACTAGGTCTTTACAAGGTGTTACAAAAGTACCTAACCCTTTTTACAGGGTAACAGCACCCGGTGATAGGGATCACAACCTAAATATTTGTTTTGCTCTATGACGTTCCCTTGATTTTTAAATTAATAAAATGTGAACGCTGTGGCGGGAGAAAAGTATTTTTTAAATATTGTTTTCATTGACTTTCACAATGTTTTAAAAACTCAAAGCTATGTAAATGCACCTACACGCACAAACATATTTTTTGAGCTAATAAATAACAAAAACAAAAAAGTTATGAAATTTTTTCAATTTTGAGGTTATAAAATAAAAAATATTTTTTTCAAATTTTTTTTACACTTTTGATATTCTGTTGACCAGTAGTTTCCACCCTGTAAAAAGAGTTAGGTACTATTGTAACACCTTGTATAATTTGACAGACCAAGTAACACACCTCCCATTCAAAGCCCAGTTATCGCCTGATCTCGGCTTCCGCCTTCGTGTTGAGACGAAGCAGGAGACACCTGGCTTCATGCCAGGGTCTTCACCTGCAATGACTAACAGTCCACGGGGCATGGGGCACGAGACAGATGATGTTCACTGATAGGGTATGCCGAAATCCTTCATTATCATCAGTGCGAATACCCCACTGCCAAGCAGTGGCGTACCGTGGGTAAATGGCGCTTATGGCAAGCATCGTAATTGCGCCCCTTCGTAGGTATATCTTTTTTCAGTGGCGGTGCAATACTAATTTAAAAAATCGCCATGTAAAATTTCACAAGCAATCGGCATTAAACACCACCGATTTTACCAATTTTGTAAGTCGCGATATGCAGCAAATCACTATGCTTGGACGAAATTTTACCGCTTTTATCCTTAAATTACGCGATCGAAATTACTTACCATAGTTCGTAAATAGGGTGAACCACGTTGCACGCAGCGCTCACGAAAATTTAACAATTTTACCTTTATTGTTCGTAAATGGGACTACGCGCAGAGCGCCCGAAAATTCACCGGTTTTACCTTTTAAAATCATAATTTGAAGTGAATTGTGTTATTTTGAATTTACGAGTTCCGGTTTTGCGCCCCCCTTGAAATGGCGCCCAGGGCGCGTGCCCTGGCTGCCCCACCCTAGTTACGCCACTGCCAAGTAGGTAGGTAATCGTATGAGGTAGTGGCAGAGTTTTTAGGCCGCCCAAAGGCCTCTGACATGGCTTGATTGTTATTAATCAACCACAACCAACGGGGCCAACGGTTTAAGAGGCCCCTTCAGGACCGTGGGAACTCAGTGACGGCCAAGCGCGTGAAACACTGTTTTCTATAGCTGTTTCACCCAGAGCGAGACGGGGCGCGGGAAAAGTGAGAGGCAATGCGGCTGTATGAGTCTACGGGTGGTATTCTAGAACGCTACTTAAACTCAGTTTAAACAGAGTTCAGACTGTCGATAATACAGTGCATGTTTTGATATGAAGGGATCCCTCCCTATTCAAATCAAAACATGCACTGTTTTATCGACAGTCGACACTACTAAACTCTACTTAAACTGAGTTTAAACAGAGTTCAAGGAGCGTTCTAGTTTGAACTGAGTTTAAGTAGCGTTCTAGAATACCACCCTACGTGTGTTCGTGTCCTTTCGCGAGTATCTAGTTGTAATTGTAATGTAATAGACCTATTTTCCTAAAATTTTTCGTAGTTCATCTGCCATTTCTACATTTTATTAGGTACTAGCTGACCCGGTGAACTTCGTATCACCTGAAATAGTTTGACTCTCCGCGTCAAAAATGGCGATTCCAATACAAAATGACCAATTTTTATTTCTTCCTTTTTTCAGCTAATCCTTTAAAATTTCCCATATTTCTTTGCTTTTAAACCTACCCTGAACTATGGTGAACTAAACAAAACAGTAAATATGCAAATCGGTCAAGCCGTTTCTTAGTTTTAGCGAGACTAATGAACGGCGATTCATTATTATATATATAGATTACAAAAATCTTTTTTTTTTTCTGACAAGTACAACACATTATTGATCTTCCCAAGGTAGTTAGACTCCAATAGACAGTGTAATAATGTAAGTAAATAACAGCTGAAAGTAACCACTTTTTCGACGTGAAAAACGCATCGCTTTAATTTCTTTCAGGCTATTTTTTTTATCATAAAAACTATTTGCAAACCTTCATATTGGTCATCTACTGATATAAACAAAGTTTCAGCAAAATCCAGCCTGTAGTTTAGAAATTAAACCGGAACTACGTTTGTATGGGAAAATGGTGCTCTAACGCCCTCTTAATGTGCTTTCCGAAGCACGGAAGCGCTCAGTTATTATTGCCACTAGCGGTCACCCAACCATTGACTGACCGCGGCCGTTGTTGCTTAACTTTGCCAATCGATTAAGAACGGCTAGTCCAACTACGAAGGCTGTGTGCTGCCAAGTAGCTGCTGAGTAACGCGGAGTAGAGACGAGATTTCATACCTTTGACACGATTATTGGAGGTAGAGAAAGGAAGGATTCAAATTGTATGAAAAACTTCTCCTCTTCGCCCGGTTTTGGAATCGACGGCGCCGTAGTGGTGTGGGTATCTTGCAGTGATAGCAACAGTACCTATGGTGCCACTGCTTGCAATACGAAGAAAGGGCTCACGAAGCAACCATCATTATCAGTTCCTATTACCTATCCCTAATCAGGCTCTCAAAACAGTTTTCCAATCTGGCCGATTTTGCGCCTTCATCTCAAGCTCGGATATGCTCATTCCGAGACTGTACTCCTGTTGCACTGATCGACTCCAGCCCCTCTACCCTTGACGCATTTTTCCAATACGGCCGCAATTTGGCGCAATTTACAAAATTTTTTTTTGTGTTTTTATTGAATAAAACAGCCTTAACTTTGAATAAACATTACAAAGTATTTAAAATCAAAGCATTACTATGCGAATTCAAAGAGAAATTAATTTCAAAACTTTTTCAATTTGATCGCAATAGCGTCAAGGGTAACCCCCCAGGTAGTCTTAGGGCGCCCTCTCTTCCGTGTTCCAGTTGGACACCATTTCAGTGCTATCTTGGAGGCGTGGTTTTCAGGTCTTCGCATATTATGACCTGTAATCTCACGAAGCAATAGGAATAATATTTGTGCTGGTTTCTTAATCTAAGTTTTTTATTTTTCAATGGCAACCTTTCCGCCAAATAACTAGATAATAAAACACGTTTGCAATAAACTAACGCTGAATAATAAAAACACGTTACGTGCATTGAAACAATTCAGCTACAAACAAAAATACAGTGCCAAGGAATCTTTAGAAAAACTGGACATAGATAACGCAAAACGCCCGCTGCCAAGAATGCCTGATCGCTTGCCTGCGGGATCACTCTTTCAACCTTTTTCATTATCATCATCACCTTCAGACAAATAGTTGAACGAGCGAGCGAAGTTCTCTGAGTCTACTGGAACAATCCGGCGTTTGTATGTTTGTATGTATGTATGTTTGTATGTATGTATGAATGTTCGTTCGACGATAACTTGAGTAAATTTAGTCGGATCGTCATGAAATTTGGTAGGCAGGTAAATGAGGCAAAGATTATTTTTAAGTTCGAATATGAGCCAAATCGGTTGAGGGGTTGCTGAGATATGGGGTCGCGAACCACTAGTTAGTATGTATTAAAATCCGCATTCATAGTTCAGCTAACGGAAGAAAGAACGCATCCAAATCGGGTCACCCGTTTAAGAGCTACGTACGGTGCCACAGACATACAGACACACACACATGGCGGTCAAACTTATAACACCCCTCTATTTAAGTCGGGGGTTAAAACAGGAACAAGGAAAATGACATGGCTGTGTAATATTATCAAAGAATGGATCGGTATCAAAACCGTGAAACCCACAGCGCGTCTATTCTCAAGAAATCCACTGAACCGTTGCCCGTCAAAACACTTGAAAATAGCCCTTATGAAATTAATAATCTTTGTTTTGACATTTAAATCGAAAATATTTACGGGTTCTTTTAAGAGAATACAGGAGCAGGACAGCCATGAATAGAGAGTAACTGACTGCCAACCTCCAATGGTGGAGACGCACTTCAAGACGAAGAAGCCTAAGATGCAAAGACCAGGGGCCTTAGCCTGTGCTGTAACGCAATGGTGCCAAAATGGGCTCCCGGTGGAAGGATTCAATTACGATTTATTAATGCTGTCGGTCCTTTTAATGTTTTTGTAGTAAAGCAAAGATTATTCTCATTCTAATTCTACAGGATTAGTTCGCTGGTTGTAGGAGAAAAACGAGGAAATCTCTGTTTTGTCCCCTTTGTGAGATGAAGGTCATTTTCTCGATTCGACACATGAGATTTTCTCCACTTTATAAGAAGCCACATTAGATATCGGGGATTTTCTGTATGCGCCACGTTAATGTGTTGTCGCATACTACATAGGGTATTCTAATGGGATGCCATCGATACGCCATTGCGTTACAGGCTAAGGCCCCTGAAGTTATGTCCCACATTTTGTCCCAAAAGTTCCAACCGCTCCACAGCGACTCGGAAGCCGTCTCAGAGATCCCGACCCACATTAGCAGCGAGCGTTCTTTGTCGCTTTAATAATAGAAGCGTGCGTAAATAGACGACAGGGCACGCGAGTGAGACGGATTTAGAGGCGGTAGGCGAGATCTGGCGCCTGGAAACACCTGAGGAGTCGGCTGGCACTAAGGACCTTAACAAGCTTTGGCAGCTCGATATACCAGCCCCCTTAACACGCTACCATTTTGCCTACTCTCAACTGTCACCTTAGCCACTGTTCACTGTCACCTCAGTAGTGTTAAGAGGCCCCTTCAGGACCGTGGGAACTCAGTGACGGCCAAGCGCGTGAAACACTGTTTTCTATAGCTGTTTCACCCAGAGCGAGACGGGGCGCGGGAAAAGTGAGGCAATGCGCCTGTATGAGTCTACGTGTGTTCGTGTCCTTTCGCGAGTATGTAGTTGTAGTTGTAATGTAATAGATCTATTTTCCCAAATTTTTTTGTAGTTCCGCTGCCATTTCTGCATTTTATTAGCTATTTCATTTTTTTTTCTGACAAGTACAATACATTATTGATGTTCCCAAGGTAGTTAGACTCCAATAGGCAGTGTAATAACAGCTCCAGCTAAATAACAGCTGAAAGTAACCCCTTTTTCGGCGCGAAAAACGCATCGCTCTAATTTCTTTCAGGCTATTTTTTTATTATAAAAACTATTTGCAAACCTCGGTATTGGTCATCTACAGATATAAACCAAGTTTCAGCAAAATCCAGCCTGTAGTTTAGAAATTAAACCAGAACTACGTTTGTATGGGAAAATCATGCTTCTGCACCCTCTTAAGTGGCTAAGGTGACAGTTGAGAGTAGGCAAAATGGTAGCGTGCTAAGGGGGCAGGGCCTCAGGTCGGTTACACAGTTTTATCTCGACAATGCTTTCAATAGGATAGAAGCGCTCACAGCTTAGTTGGACTAGCCGTTCTTGATCGATTGGTAAAGTTAAGCAACAACGAAGGGTGACCGCTAGTGGCAATAACATCTGAGCGCTTCCGTGCTTCGGAAGGCACGTTAAATTGTTGGTCCTTGTTGTTGTTGATAGAAAATCGTTAAGCCATGTCAGAGGCCCTTTGGGCGGCCTAAAAACTCTGACACCAGGGGTGACCACTACCTCATACGATTACCTACCAGTTCAGCGTGACGCACTGACGCACGGACTGAGTCAATCCGAATCCGAGACCCCATCCGCGTCTCTCTGTTTGATTTTATATAGGTAGGTACTTAGCACCTTGATCGAAGACTTAGCATCAAAAATCGCACCTGTTGAAAAATACTTGAAACAACTTTTGTTCCTATTTGAAACCGATTATGAGAGGATTATTAGGTATCAATGGAAAGGACATTTAACGAACTTAAAATAAACAATCGTTTCTTGATGAAGAGCACTCATTGACTAGGCTATCAGGTCTCTCAGCACCTATACGGTATCTTCTTCTTCATCTTGGCATGCCTCTCCACTTATGGAGGTTGGCCGTCAGCTCTTCACATTCTTTTCTATTCCTTGCCAAGCGAAACAGTTGTTCAACGCCGGCTATCTGTGTCCATTCCCTGATGTTTCTGAGCCACGACTTTCTTCTTCTACTAGCACGCCTCTTCCCCTCAATCTTGCCCATCATGATCACTTGAAGAAGACGGTACCTGTCGTGGCGAAGCACATGTCCTAGGTAGCTAACTAATCTTCTTCCTTTTTATGGTCAGCATGAGTTCTCGGGAACGATTGACGCGTCGTAGAACTTCCACATTCACACATTCCACATATACGGTATACTATCCTCTACTCTGAGTCGTCATAGCCAGTATGTCAATACGTGCGGAGCCAACTAAGCCTTGGGTTTCCTCACAATATTCTCCTTCACAGTAAGCGAGTCTTTGAGATGATTTGTGGAGCCTTCAGCGGTAACACTGTTCGGGTCTTGCCCCCTTTCTGCCTTTGCCTTCTTAGTGTGATTCTCATAGTATTTGTAGAGATTTGCCCCCTTTTTTAAAAACCCTTCTTTTTATTCGAACGCATGATGTAGCCCATGTGCTGTATCTCCGGAGATAAATAAAAGAAAAACAGAAAATACTGTCAATATACTTAGGAAGAGACCATGTAGAGACAATATTTGTACCTACTTACCACATAATTTATGGACTGGGTCAAAGAAAGATTTGAGTTGACAAGGGAAAGCTTAAAAAAAAACATCTTCGAATATCTATGCCAGTCAAGCAAATGTCTGAGAAGTGACGTATTTCAGCAGTCACGTGCCAAACAAATTCAATAATAAATGTCACTAATATAGGGTGGTATTTAGGTAGGTATATTATATGGATTCTAGACGTGGCACATAGGTATATTATTCGTATGCAGCGATCGAATTAAGTTCGATAGCCATGCTATTATAAAATGACGTTTGGCCTCACACCACTTAACCCAAGCTCCACGAAAACTCAACCTAATTTTCGTCTCGACTGAAATCAAAATCCCGTGTCAGAAGTTCCAATTATTAAACAAGGCAAAGTTATCTTTGGTGGTAAAAGAATAGAGTCTAAATTGGGATGGAGGTGCTGGCTCTACCTGTTAATAAGAATAGATTTTTGGCAGGGATGCTAGTGACTTTCATATTGGGTTTCTTCAGCCGCTAGTATCAAGTGAGTCATGTGTTTGACAGGTCAGTTAACTAAATGAACGACATCTTGATTTGCGCGATAATCCGCAAGATGTTATAATATGCCTTATTAATTAAATTTCAGAGTTGGTTTTGGAGTAAAGCAGAACCGTGGGAGACATGTTGAATTAACGTTAGGTACTGGCAGATTCCTTGAGTCGTTTGGTGCATTGGATGTAGAATGAGGAGACCTTTATTGGTTCTGTATTTCTTCGATGGTATGGTGTTCGAGTTTGTCACCGCAAAAATACCGCAAAAATAGAGGTCGCTTCTTTGACTCCTAAGTTGAAAGTCTTTCTCATACTTAGGGTGGTATTCTAGAACGCTACTTAAGCTCTGTTTAAACTCAGTTCAAACTAGAAAGCTCCTTGAACTCTGTTTAAACTCAGTTTAAGTAGAGTTTAGTAGTGTCGACTGTCGATAAAACAGTGCATGTTTTGATTTGAATATCCCTCCTTTCATATCAAAACATGCTCTGCTTTATCGACAGTCTGAACTCTGTTTAAAATGAGTTTAAGTAGCGTTCTAGAATACCACCCTCTTCCTAAACGGGAGGTTTTACTAGATTGTCTACAGTTACCTGGCAGCTTAGTCGGCCTAGCCCACAGGAAAGACAAAGTCAATACGTGCAGAGCCAACTAAGCCGCGGGTTTCCTCACCGTCTAAGACTACGACTGTCAGCTTGGTATAGGTGCTGGGCAAGCCAACTCAATCTAAACAATGTCTCAGGCACTGCAGGGTCGACTGGTCTCTTCATCCATCTAGTGATCTAGTGTGAGTGAAGGTGCCACTGGACGCCTGTTTATATCATTTCATTACGTACCTAGATGCAAAGGCCTAAGTTTACAGAAAAAAAATTGTCAAATCCAAACATAATCTCCTGATATAATAATAATACCTGATTTTCTTGATGTACAATAAAGTGTATTATAACTATCTCTATCTAATCTCGGATGAATTACGCACATTAATATGAATGAACAAAATATAAATTCTACCATCAGTCAAGTAAGACCGAGCGTGACCAATTCCAACATTGTATCGTACAAACGCACCCACCTGTCCACTGCTGGCGCATACTCACACTTGTGAATGGCTGTGTCACTTTGGCGAGTTCTGGAGTTGCTCCAGTTGGCTATGAACCTGCCGTCTCGATGTAGACTTTGTCGATGTCTTACTAAAAATTTTCTACGACGGGAAGTAAAAATATGGCGGGGACTTATTGACGAAAAACCAGAAGAAAGGTGGCAGATTTGTGTCGACGGATCGTAGCATCGTAGTGATATCACTAGCCCTGTGATCCTGGGCTACTGTGATATCTGGGTCAGAACATCCGTTAACTTAGTAGTGAGTGAGGTAACTATTAAGGCGCTGTACATAGTGAATAGCCCCGCGCGCCAAGAAAAATGCACAAAATCGAGTCCTGTATCAAATACACTAAAAAAATCGAAAATTTTCACATTCAAACCCTAGCATTAGGTGAGACCTATCTAAAACAGCCAGTTTCGTGTTGACATTCATAAACGTTTTGAAGATATTTTTGATGAAAAAAAAAATAGGCGGCGCACTTTTTTTTAAACAAAATAACTTGCAATCTGTTACGGGTATCAACACAAAGCTGGCTGTTTTAGATAGCTCTCACCTAATTCTAGGGTTTGATATGTGAACATTTTCGATTTTTTTAGTGTATTTGATACAGAAATCGTTTTTGTGCATTTTTTTGCGCGTGGGCTAATTCACTATGCCCAGCGCCTTAATTCCCATGAAAACAATAACGGATCAACGAACAAAAACTTTTTCAGAAAGTATGTAGTATTGTGTTCTATGTAGGTAAGCATTGTAAATGTTTACATATTTGAGCAGGTGATAGGCGGCTTGCCCACCCGAATTAATCGACTCCTAGAATTACCTACTTTTGTAATTTTGGAAAATTGATAAATGTTTTGCTAAGTACTTACTGCTCCTATGATATTGCACAACCATTTGTCATTGTCATTATGGGCCTTCATTTTGTTTTCCCTTCCATAATGACTATGGTTTTGATGGTGTTTTCCTCCATCTAAAACAGGTTCTTCAGCGTCCGAGTCGTCACTTCATCCATCTAGCAGTGGTTCTTAACCTTTTAGTGATGGCGGACCATTTCACAATATTTCTGTCTTGCCACGGACCACCAACTGTTTGGGGGTAAAACACGTAAATTTAAATTAATAAAGGGTTGTTTTATCTATAAATAAAATACGCATACAATGTATTCAAAGCTTAGCGTATTTTGTCTAGAAAATTAATTTCTTTCTTATAATAATTTTACTGTACTCATATTCGTGACAAATACTTTCAAAGACAAATACTTTGGAAATTCACCGATTACATCTACCCTTTTTTCATTATAGAGATTCCCTTAGTTGTAAATTTGACAAACGCGCGCAGCGCGCCCGAAAATTCAGCGGTTTCTTTTACATTAAATTATGCCTTACAAAACCACTTAATGGCTGAGACATTTTTCTGGTGGCTTCGCGGACCTCTTCGGCTGCCTCCGCGGACCACCAGTGGTCCGCGGACCATAGGTTAAGAACCACTGATCTAGTGTGAGTGGAGGTGCCACTTGACGCTGTGTAAAAAGGGCTAAATCTCTACGAATACCTTCTATCAAAAAGGTAGGTATCACACTAAGGGGGAAAGAGCAAAAAGCAGAAAGGGGCAAAAACCGGACAGTGTTTAATAGCTGAAAATAGCTCTTATCGAAATATAAAATATTTTTTTCGACAACTAATACGTATTTGTCGAAAAAAAAGATTTTTATTTATATGGTCCTGGAAATAATTACACATTCTTCTTACTTTTTAACTTTCCAGAACTGTCACTATTCCAGCCATCGAATCCGGGCATCGATCATCGTTTCCTCCCATTATCTTGGCGGCTTGGTCGCCCCGAGCGTGGACATCTATTTAGATATTTGTCCGCGTATTTTTAGTCCGCTCCCAACGGCTTATGAGTCGGCATGTGTATATTTATTCGCCTATTGGCTAGCTCTGCCGCTGAGCCAGCGGATTTCTGAGGAATTGGTGGACATTATTGTTCACTCCTCGTCGCAGGGTATTTTTGTCGGATGTACTACTTAGGGCGGTTTTATGTCTCTAGTATGGTTGACTACGGGGCAGTTTTTAATTACATTTATTCCTGAAACACGTCAAATTCCGATAACTCTTGCTCTAAAAGTCTAATTCTTCATTCAAGATAGTACACTGACGTTTACGGTGTGATCAGTCTCTGGTGAAAATTAAATAGTGTGGTGACAAAAAGTTTGACATGAATCGAATTGCGTAATCGATATAATCGATTTATAGGCCGATTGATGACAAGCTTATTATATGAAATTAACTAAAAACTTACTAATTAGTACTGAGAAAGTGTGTTTTGGTCCACTTTTTTGAGGAGTGTAAAATTGTGTTTTTTAAATGATCTATGGAAATATTGCGTTCCGAACGTTTTTTTTTCCGTCCGGAATTCCTGACACAGGGGCTACTATGCGGAATTTCGTATTTCGCTTTTTTTTGTGACTGAGCTGAATCGCACAACTAGTGGAATGCATCACTATTACAATAAATATGGCAACATTATTTTTCAAAGTGACAGTTAGCATCTGTCAGTTTACTATCCTGAATAAAGAATTAGACTTTAGAACGTTTCTTATCTTTTAAAAGTTGGAATGTGTACCATTTCAGCACTGCCTGCGCTGCGCGCTTTCGTGCCTACTCTCTTTACTCTCTATCACCTCTCCCGTATCTCCTGCTCCTATGTTACTTTACTAAGCGCCAAAATCAAATAAAAAATATTGTAAAAAAAAGTTTTAATATGGAAAATTTTTATTGCAATTTCATCAAAGTCGTAGAACAAACGCATTTGGAAATCATATTTTAAAGTTGATGTGTTTCAGGAATAAAGTTATTTAAAAATTACCCTGTATATCGAGCCTTGATAGCATACACCGCACAGTTATTTCGCTATGGTAAAGTATATCTGACCTTCTACATTAATTTGTAATTTTGATATAATTAATTATTTTCTTACTTTATAAAGTACTATAGACCGATTATTTCATTATGTTTTTTCTGTCCGTCAAAAGGTTGCTTCGTAAAAAACTTTGCAAACACTTTTTCACACATTTTCCAGTCTCTGGAGGCGTTGAACTGCCTTCGTCTTGTATTTATAGGCGTTTCGTCACTGCGATATTTCAGTGTCTTTTTTCAGTATTTTTAGGGTTCCGTACCCAAAGGGTATCCAACAAAGACTCCGCTGTCCGTGACGTCTGTCTGTCTGTCCGTCTATCACTAGGCTGTACCTATCTCATGAACCGTGATAGTTAGACAGTTGAAATTTTCACAGATACTTACAAACTTTTCCTCTTTGTAATATTAGTATAGATGTTACGGAACCCTCCGTGCGCGAGTCCGACTCGCACTTGGCGTGTTTTTTAATCAATGGTCTGGAGGAATTCTACTCGTATGTCATGCATGACTGTGTTTGTGTGAAATATATTAAAATTCAAAAGCATATAAGTAGTATATACATTTCTAGGTAGAATCTGTGCTACCATTAATTGCCTAAATATTTTCAGCTGCAAACAAATGCGTCGGCTGCTGAAGTCATAATATTTATCCTTACTAAAAACAATACGTTGAATGATTCATACATAATATTTAGTCTAAACCACGGTTTCTGGGTTTAGATTTTGACTACTTTAGTTCGTTTTTTCTCTTCACCGTTAGCGAGTGGTTTTGCTACTTCAAATTCACAAATGTACGTAACTTTGAAGAGAAATAAATTCATAGGTACCCGGGGTCTACCGGCTAAAACGAAGCCGATTACCATTGGCAAAAATCGAAGTTCGATTTAGGAAAAATTAACTGGGTGGCCGTACATTTTTCAAAAATCGAACTTTGATTTTCGCCAATGGTAATCGGCTTCGTCTTAGCCAGTAGACCCCCTGAATCAGA
The DNA here is from genome assembly GCA_949319315.1 of Zelleria hepariella. NCBI lineage: Eukaryota > Metazoa > Arthropoda > Insecta > Lepidoptera > Yponomeutidae > Zelleria > Zelleria hepariella. Next base: position 14,787,447 of record OX439395.1, read on the forward strand.
ATCAGAATCAATTGTTTTTATTCATTATGCCATATAAATTATTTACATTGAACGTCAAAATATTATCTAAAGTAAAAAAAAGTATATAAATCAGCGGGGGGAGCATGACTTTTATCGAGGCGGATTTATCCAACAAAATGGCGGTTTATCAGAATTTTCTCGTCTATAGTGGGTTATATATCGTCGAGAGCGATATATAACCCACTATAGACGTGCAAAATGCTGATAAACCGCCATTTTGTTGGATAAATCCGCCTCGATAAAAGTCATGCTACGGGGACTGATACTTATTACTATCTAATACTAAGTATCTAGCGACTTTTTTTTCTCCAGCTTCACTAGCTCCGATCGTTCTTGTCGTTTAGTCGGCCACACGCTAGGATACCCCTTTTGGTTCGATTGCCGTACATGCCTGCTTCTGGAATCAAACCTACTGTCTAGCATATGCTCAATCCTCCAAAAATTTAGCAACCTAACAATGTTATTTACCTACAAACTGTCGTGATTCTCTTCAAGCCGTAAAAAGGTGATGTCATAAAGCTATTTCAGTTTCGCTCAATTCAGCTGATACGTGCCCTTCCATAGTTTACGTTACGATGGAATGAGTCATGTTTTTGGCCAATCTTCCAGTACTCATACTTACTTTGTAGTAAAACGAGTGTGAATGAAATCGACTCGGCTATTTTCAATAAACAATCAATACAAATCTTACTGGGGGCAAATTTTCGGGAATCTCACATTCGACACATCTTCAAAGAAAAATCTCATGTCATTTTGATCTCGACTCCTCCCGACCACTCGTGTCATGTCGAGCAAAAAAGGCAAACACCTCGCAGAAATCTTGTGCCTTATGTCGAGGATGACTTCGTGAGAATAGGAGATGTGACATTTGCCGCAAAATTATTTTTTCCACCGAGATGTGTCGAATGCGAGATTCCCTAGAATTAGCCCATTTCACGGAAGATTTTTCATAGTCTTACGTATTTTTATATTGCTTGTAAAAAACGGCTAGTGACTTTGACCGAAAGGTAATCTTTTTGCTCAGGATATTCTCCTCACTGACTACTTAAGCGAAACAAAATTAAATAAGGCAAACCTGCGCACTTTATACATAGGTAGGGAAAAGAAAACCTCCAAATAAGAATCACAGTTCTTGAAGCTCAATATTGAAGAAAAATCATTGCGAGAAAATAAACTTCTTGCTCCTGAGAAAGGCAAACATCCGAAAAGGGTGAATTGAAAACACTTAAAAATATATCGTTTTCATAAACGCTAGTTTAGGTTAAGTAAACATTTCCCAGCGCAGCGGAAAATCACCAACCTCACCTATCGGGTAACCATCAGACCGAACTGAACTTGAAACACCAACACCAGCAATACATCCATCACCAACCCGACACCAGCCAGTGGCCAATGTGGGCCGCGCGTTCCTCGCAACTCGCAATAGAGGTGTGTAGTTCGCGAATGAATGCTTCGATTGAATGCATTCGTTATATGAAACCATTCATTCATTCATTCACTACCAATCTTTACATATCACATTCACTCTAGTCCACGTAGTTCATTCTTCAAGAAACATTCTTAAATCTACCACACTAAGAACCAAAATTCTGTAAATCTTTATCTATCACATTCATTCTAGTCCACGTAGTTCATTCTTCAAGAAAAATTCTTAAATCTACCACACTAAGGACCAAAATTCTGTACCTCATGTGTCTCGCCTTTGTCAACTTTGTCATTCGCATTGTTCTGAGTTCGCGGACTACCGTGAGTCAAAAGATACGTGAACGAACTACTGAGCTATGAACTATGAATGAACTGTGAACTATGAATGAACTGTGAATGAACTATGAATGAGCTGTGAACTATGAATGAACTATAAGTGAACTATGAACTAAAAGAGTGAACTAGTTCAGTGAAGGAAATGAACTATTTCATTCTTTTCTTTTCACTGAAGCGTTCGGCGCACCTCTAACTCGCAACAAATGTTTTCACCATACGAGCCCATCCCGTGATTCACAAGACGAACGCTTCTATTTCGGGCAAGCGATAGGGACGATCACATTGTCGGTAGTTAACAAACGATACTGAGTATTTTGTTATCGATACTTTTGTCAGGGAAACTCTATGTCTTGAAAGGTGTGTTAGAGATATTATTGTCCTTTCATAATTCAAAAATGTCTCTAAACTGTACTACTGTCTGATCGATAGGAGCAAGTACACACGACAGCACGTCGACCCTTACATGCTAGAACTCTACTCGGTTACGTTACGGGCGACTTTACAACAAAAGTGTACAGTCTGACGTGCTGTCGTGTGTACTCGATTCTACCTCATTTCTAGGTATCTCAGGCGATATCTGTATTGTCGGCTAATATGATGTTATAATATTGCTCCTGCGTCTGTCTAGTATGCATTAAAAATTCACGGAATAATAAAAAAAAACTCATTTATAAACACAATTTTTTAACGGATTTAACACTCGTTTTATAAACTTTTTACATTTTCCAACGTTTCGAGACCTTTACAGGGCTCAGGGTCGTGCTCGTGCAAACCTAAGAAAATATAAATAATCCACTAATTTCTTTAAATTATTTTTTTCTTAATTTTTTGTAAGTAAAATCGGTGATAAAAAAATACACACGGACAGCGGAGTCTTAGTAATAGCAAAGAAAGAGCATTTAAGGGTTTCGTTGGGTACCTTTTGGGTACGGAATCCTAATAAAAAAATACTTCAACTATAGCTACATTCATTCTCAGACTCTTCAGTTTCTGGGCCTCAACTTCCTTGTACACACGACAGCACGTGTACGCTTTTGTCGTAAAGTAATCCCTAACGTAACACAGTAGAGTGCTAGCGTGTAAGCGTCGACGTGCTGTCGTATGTACCACCACGCCAGTTTCCCTTCAAAGTATCGATGCTTTTATATGCCAGCCCATCTCTAGCTCGCGCGGCGAATGCACGTTATTTCGAGTAACAACGACGACCTGTTTATCCCTTAACCTCACCGTCGTGTGTCACGGGAATGCTGAGGATGTCGCAACTGGAGACACTGTCGTCTTTTTGCAAGATGCAACATGCTGCTCGAGTGTCCTTGGTTTGTCTGACGTCACTGGAGCTATTTGAGGTGGAGGTCTTGCGCTGGCGACTGATCGTAACGCGATTCAAAAGTTGAAGGATGCTCTTGGGCTGAATTTGAAAGTGCCAGCCGAACGATTTTATTTTGTTTTATCCAAACTATTACAAATGCTGTCAGGATGGTATAGGTGCTGGGCAAGCCTACTCCATCTAAAACAATGTCCCAGGCACTGCAGCGCCAAGTGGTCTCTTCACCCATCTAGTGTGAGGGAAGGTGCCACTGGACGCTGTATAAATCATCTCATTACGTAGATGCAAAGGCCTTAGATATACAGGGTGTTAAAAGACAGCCAACAGACCCGAAAGCCACGCTTACTGGACACCAAAACAAAGTACTTTTTCGATAAATTATTGCTGGGAAATGATTTTGGTTTTTTAGGTTATAATTTTGAAAAATATTTTATCACGCAATGGACGTGTAACGCACAGAAGTCATATTGCGCAAGCGTAGGTATAAGTTAAAGTTACTTAAGCTTGAAGTGCCGATGTTTAGAATACATTGCGGGTTGCAATTTTAACGTGGTTTTTCGTGAGAAATATTCATAATTTTGATATGGCTTCTTGAAAAGATATGTTAAAAACTAGGTACTGAATAAATTTCAGCAAAAAAAAAGTTTTGAAAAGTCCGACTTTGAACCTCATTATCTCGGAAACCGTTGATTTCCCAGGCATAGTTCCTTGGGTAAAAATGTTCCTTATGATGAGGACAACACGTGCTTTCCCGCTTTGTTGGCGGTCTTTTAACACCCTGTATACAAATAATACAAAATTAATAAAATAACAAAAATAAAACCACTTCACTGGTGAAAAGGTACAGTGTTATTTAAGCTATTGCACTGATTCCGAATGATCTGCTGCCGTCCGTTGACGAGTTCCGTTCTCTATCTCCGAAGTTCATCAGATCTTCACCATTTTTTTAATGGGATCACATGGGAAATATACTCTTTCAAACAAAAAAAATATCCTGGTAAAGATCTGATGAAGAACTTCGGAGATGGAGAACAGAACTCCTCAATGGACAGCAGTAGATCACTCAGTAGCTTATTAACCGTGTTTCTTTTCACCAGTTAAGTAGTTTTTTTGTTGTAAATGTTGTATCATTGTCTCTTAACAAGAAACAATTTTTTCTTGTTGTCCGTCTTTTATGTTTTATGGTGAGGAATCTAAAGTGAAGCTACCTATATTGTTTTAATTAACAATTCCTAATTCACCAGAAAACTCCAAAGTTATCATAATGGTGAAAACATTTACCCAGAGAAGCTTTAAACAGCTTCACCGATCTATCCGAACTCTATCCGCCATTTGTTTCACAACTTTCACGGTCGTCTAACTGACATTGGTAAGGTAATAAAGGATTTATGATGACGATGACGATTCCAAAAAGGCTTGTGCAATCCCCTGGCTCAATTCAGTTGCTAGGCCAGCAAGCGATCGACTGCGCAGTCAGGGCTCAGTCGGGGTATCGACTCCTATTGACGTTGGCGACATACTTACTGTTGCACTGTGATCTTAGTAGCAACTATTAAGCGATTGAAAATCGTATGGAAAGCTTGTTTGCGCAAAATTGGCAGACGCCGGAAAAGGAATCATATCTGTTTCGGTAATATGTTCCCAGATAGAAGGACCAAACCGAGCATTCCTCGTTTTTCTCCTACAGCCATCGAACTAATCATCTAGAATTAGAATCAGAATATTCTTTACTGTAATAGGAGAACATTAAAATTGTATTGAGTTATGGAGCGAGCAATGCTTGGTATTAAGCTCTTGGACCGTGTACCGAACGTCGTAATAAGAACCCGCACAAAAGTTGCAGACGGAAAACGCATAACGTCTTTGAAGTGGAAGTGGGCGGGAAACCTGGCTAGACGCACTGATGGTAGATGGACGAAGTCCATTGTGGAATGGCGACCTCGAGAGGGGAAGAGATCGGTTGGGAGACTACTAGCCAGATGGTCCGATCACATAGCCCAAGTAGCCAGAAAGCAGTGGTTGCGTCTTGCACAGGATAGTGAGCGTTAGCGTGAGCATGAAGAGGCCTTTACTCAGCAGTGGGTGTCGACAGGCTGATGATGATGAATTGAAGCCTATCGAGGCACCATTGCGTTACAGACAAAGGCCCCTGACTAGACATACTGATGGCAAAATATGTTTACAAAATTTTCGAACAGCTCGGAAAAGTGTTTATTCGGGGATTTTGCGTTAGCATTTCAGACGCCATACGTCACACAACTAGCGCCGCCAATGGAAAAAAAATCATATGTTTTTTTGGATGCGTTTTTAGCAAAAAACGCTCCTGCGATTTCTCAACGCGAGGCTTAACTATTTTTAGGACCTAAGGATTGGATTCCTTAGGCCTTAAACCTTAGGTCTTAAAAATAGTTAAGCCTCGCGTTGAGAAATCGCAGGAGCGTTTTTTGCTAAAAACGCATCCAAAAAAAAGATATGATTTTTTTTTCATTGGCGGCGCTAGTTGTGGGTCGTATTTCATCTTCAGTGATCCTTGTAAATCAGCCTTACCACCATCCACATCGCTATCGCCTCAACGTCAAACCAGAAGCTAATCGTCTTTATGCGTCATACAATCAAACTGCACGGCAGTTGCCAAAGGAGGCGCATGCAGCATTATAAATACACGTGCGCGGCTGTTAAAGCGGTATGCGCGATGCATTGCTGGCCGGTGTTCTTTGAGAGTTATTGGTTTAGAGATTATCTATGTAATCTATGTGTATCTATGTAATATGCCGCCAGCAAATTGCTAACAATTGCAGTTTCAAGTGGTAACCTCTGCGTTAGACTTCTTCCGGTTACCAGGTCAGTTGAAGTTGTCAGATTGACATTTGGCTTACAAAAAGTAACTGACTACTTAACTGTCAACAGTTTAATTTAAACACAGATTTTAACGGATTTAACACTCGTTTTATTAACTTTTTCGGTCGCGGTAGACTCCTCAGTCTACCGCGACCACGAGCCCTGCAAAGGTCTCGAAACGTTGGAAAATGTAAAAAGTTAATAAAACGAGTGTTAAATCCGTTAAAATCTGTGTTTAAATTATGTTTAGTGCTCGTGCAAACCTAAGAAAATATTATGTCAACAGTTTGTTAACTGTGCGTGTGTACTTAAAACCTGAAAATTTATGGAATGTGAAGACTTAAAACAGTTGCAGTGCCATTGTATTTTTCAGCACTCTAGCACTATGTTACCTACTCTAGCACTGGGAGTTATTAAAGTAGCTTGTTCTCCTACAGTTCTCTGTAAATTTTTTGTCAACCATATTCTCAATTTTAATTCGCAGTATTTCAATACATCGATAGATACCGTTGGAGGAAATTACAAGCCATAAACTATCTTTCATAATCCAGTTAAACTCAATCAAAACATAGATCTTAAATTGGCAAAGGATTCATAATATTGCATATCTGCCTAGAACTGGTAATTTATTGGGTAACATTAAGACTTGGATATTTTATATTTATTTTCACTGGCTTGAAGAACTTGAACCTCCCTAATGTTGAACGTAGGTCTCTTGCAAGACCGTAAAGAACTTACCTAGTACCTAGTTATTCTTATCTTTGAATAAGTACACCAAAGAAGTACGGTGGGCCACAGTCACAGATACCCCCATGGCAGCTCCGCGTGCGGCCTAAGGTCTCCAATCGAACAAAAAGGGGTATCCTAGCGTGTGGCTGACTGTACCTATCGAGCGAGATTTTTAAAGAAATATGCGTGTGTGAAACACTGATTTTCATTAATTCAACCTATTTTTTGAAATTCTGGTTACTTAACATTTTACAGACCAAAAAACCAAGCTAAAATCGGACTCAACGTAACATTTGGAGTACGTTTCGTTTTACGTATAACGTGCGTGACGCGCCAAGTCTGGAATTCTATTCAGGATCGGATCATGCAACTTACGTCAATAAACATGTTTACGCTGCTCGCTCGCTAAAGGTGTGTTTTTCTGCATCGTGCAGATGCCAAGATAACAACCGTTGAAGATACCAGGTATGTTTTTAATAGCTTTATTTCTGAAACATATTTATTTCTAAATGTGATTTTCAACAACTTTTGTTCTACCACTTTGGTGAAGATACTGTGGCAAAGATATTGTATATATTTTTTCAAATTTTTTTTTTTGGGCGGTGTATTAAATAGTCGCAGGATAGGCTGGAAAGGTGGTAGAGAGTGGAGGGGCACGAAATTGCGCCGCGCAGGCAGCGCTGAAATTGTACAAAAGCACACTTTTAAAGAATAAGGAAACGTTCAATAAATAAAAAGTATCGAGCAATTCGAAAAGTGGTAGAACAAAAGTTGTTGGAAATCACTTTTAGAAGTTGACGTGTTTTAGGAGTAAAGGTATTTAGAAATTGCCCTATATAGGTATCTTATCCAGATTATTTAAATGACGCCCACTGTGTTGGGCATAGGCTTATTCTTTGTCACGCCAACCACCTCGGTACCTTGCTAATCTTGTCCGTGAAACTTCTCAGTCCCTTTTTTAAGGCATTGAAGGATTGAGGAGAAAAGAAACGAAACAGCTCAATGCTAAAAACAATAAATTATATAATTCGCCAAAAGTTCGTCATCAAAATCTAAATTGCCATACTAAACATCGCGAGCAAACTGATCATTCTTCAAGTTCCAATCGTTGCATTTCTTGACAAAGTCATCTTTGACGTCCACCGACTTTTTCTTGGCATCGACGAGAGTGATGGTCGAATTGCAGACGCTCGAGGCATCTTTCTTGGAGAGGGAAGATTTTATCGTTGGGTGGATGATCTTCGCCCAACATTTGCCGACGATCGACATGAGACCAATTACCGATAGACCCAGGAGAAAGCCCTGGAAATGTGTAATTGAAGTAGATTATCATCGTAGCATTTATTCGCCATCCTGACAGCATAGCAAAGAATGTTATGAGTCTAATTCTAGAAGATTAGTTCGCTGGTTGTAGGAGAGCAACGAAAAAATCCCGGTTTTGTCCTTCTACCTAGGACGCCATTGATACGCCATTGTGTTACAGGCTAAGGCCCCAGCTCGAAGCGGCGCGTGAGTAAAGAGATAACAAACACAAGGTCGGGAGAAATAAAACGTGCACTTACTTCGTCAGGCTGAGAATAATTTTAGAATCGGCGCGAATTTAGATTCGGCCGCGGATCGGCGTGGCTTCGGAGAGAAATTACTATCTTGAACAATAGTTTGACCGTTTGACCTTTTCGCTTGTCGATACACTTATCACAAGGGTCAGCTACAGAAGCTCGAAAAACACTAGCTCGAATGAACTGAAGTTTGAATAACGCTAGCTCGAATGAACTGAAGTTCGAATAACGCTAGCTCGAATGAACTGAAGCTCGAAGAATACTAGCTCGAATAGACTGAAGCTCAAATATCGTTAGCTCGAATGAACTGAAGCTCGAATAACGCTAGCTCGAATGAACTGAAGCTCTAATAACGCTAGCTCGAATGAACTGAAGCTCGAATAACGCTGGCTCGAATGAACTGAAGCTCGAATAACACTAGCTCGAATGAACTGAATCTCGAATAACGGAAGCTCGAATGAACTGAAGCTAAAGTGTCTAGGGAACATTATTTTAATTTTGTGTGTGTTTTCGGAAGAAAAAAATTCTGACTGCGAGGGGACAAGAGATAGCGTTACCGATACAAAAGCAATAAGGAGATGAAATACTGTAGTTTACCATAAAATTACGATATTGTGACATATTTCAAGATGAAGACCGAGATATACTGATGATGGAAAATGGTTTTAGTAACAAGCAAAAACTAGCTTGAGCCCTAGACAATTCATGTGTTTAAAAGATTTATATTTATTTCAATATAGTCAGTTATTTTTGGGCAGATTTGTCAATAACCAGACTATATTTTGTCTGCTTACAACATCAGGTATACATAACAGTGAGACTTTAATAATTTATTTAATGACTAGTTGTGCCCGCGACTTCGTATGCGTTTTTACACATTTGACATTTAATTTAAATTCGACTGTGGAGGAAAACTCAAAAGGAAGGTTTTTTTTAACCCCCGACCAAAAAAGAGGGGTGTTATAAGTTTGACAGCTTTGTGAGTGTGTCTGTATAGGTATGTGTTTATGAGGGTGTGACTGTCTGTGGCACCGTAGCTCTTAAATGGGTGAACGATTTGGAAGCTATAGGTTTTTTTTTTAATTTGAAAGCAGGTTTTCTAGCGAATGTTCTTAGTTATGTTTTGTCAAAATTGGTTCAGCTATTTATGAATTATGCTATTTATGCTTAGTTGAAGCTAAAATAACTTGCGGTAACAGGGCTCAAAAGCAATAGAATAAAATAGAATAAAAACCCTAATCTAAACAATACATTTATAAATTTAATAATAAATATGTATTATTTACATTAAGGTATCGCCCGTGATAAGATACCAGGAAGCTTAGCATAAGAATTGCTTAGGAAGTAAAGGGATTTATACATATGTATCTCCCTCGACGTAGAGTGGGATAGATAAAGTTATAAGCCCATAGATAAGGTCTTACTCATTCTCATGCTAAGCCAGCAAGCAAAGCATATGGCTAATAACTCTGTCTATCCCGCTCAACGGTAAACAATAGTTATTTGTTATGCAAGAATGCAAAATTATTGTTTGCGGCGAGTGCTTGTATTGAATACCGAGCGGTGTTAAAAGACCGACAACAAAGTGGGAGACCACATATAGTCCTCATCATAACGAACATTTTTGCCGAAGGAACTATGCCTAGGAAATCAACGGTTTCCGAGATAATGATTTTCCAAGTCGGACTTTTTTTATTTTAATTTTTTTTTTCAGAAATGTGTTCAGTATTACGTTATTAACATATCTTCTCAAGAAGCTATATCAAAATTATGAATATTTCTAAAAAACGAAGTTAAAATTGCAACCCGCAATGTATTCTGAACATCGGATAGCCTAGATTGTGCCCAGAACCAGGACTTATCACGGTCCTAAATTTGACTGAAAACTATTCAGCGGTATTCGCGTGATGAGGTAACACACAGACAGACAGACAGACAGACAGACAGACAGACAGACATAGACCGATTTTTTTGCATTTTTGTATTCAGTATAGTTTATTTAGTAACCCCTGCTAGTTTTTTTCTAAAAATATTCAATGTACAGAATTGACTTCGCTAGAGTTTTATTATAAGTATAGATAGATTGAAATATTTGAATAATGTACCAAATAAGTTTATTAAAAAAAAAATAACCCTTTATTACGTTTAAGATTTGGTGGATAATTTAATCGTATGAGGCTTCCAATCATCCTTAAGAGTAACCAAGTTTGATTGTATATGAATTAATTTGCCAAATATGGTTTAAATTGAAAGATTTGCTCTATACAGTGACCTAATTTAGGTAGGAGCGTAGGTACTTCTAAAGCTAAGATGACGTCCTCAGAAATACCAAAAATAACCTAGCCATGGCACTAAATTAGTGTTCCTTTTATACCCGTATTGGAGAGACCTTGTCTCAAATATTGAGTTGTTTGCTACTCATAATTCTGGACAACTGCCAAATAACACTACTAAACTAATCATTAATTTTATCGACATAAATATTGATTTGGAAGCTCAACCAGCCAAATTTAGAAGTCCTAATTACTATGTGAGATGTAAAGAAGATGCCGTCATTGGCGATGATAGGTACTGAATTTCGTTGGGTTTTGTATTTCAATACAATAATAGGCAATAATTTTAAATGAGCAAATATAATTAAGATTTCATTAGATCGTTTCACGAATATATGTGAGTTGGAATTGATGTAAATGAACTAGAAAGGGGGTGTGCCAGAACTGGGTTGGACGATAGCAACGTGACGGGAAATTCAAAATGTTCACAGTTTTTTACATTTTGTAGCTAAACTGAGCTATTTTTGTTCAGCGATTTTTCGATCGCGGCAATAACATCGTATTCTTTTCATTATTGTAAACAACAGAACAACAATAATTCAGCCGATTATGTGTTTTTTGGGCAGTGCCACTGCTTCGTAGACCAGAACACATAATCGGCAGAATTATTGTTGTTATGTTGTTTACAATAATGAAAAGAAAAGTATGTTATTGCCGCGAACGAAAAATTGCTGAACAAAAATAGCTCAGTTTAGCTACAAAATGTAAAAAACTGTAAATATTTTGAATATCCCGCCACGTTGCTATCTTCCCACCTTAAGTCTGTAACGCAATGGCGTGTCGACAGGTTCCCAGTAGAAGAACCAAACTGGGTGTTCCTCGTTTTCTCCTACAACCAGTCAACTAATCCAGAATTAAAATCAGAATAATTGAATTAATCTTTGCTGTACCAGAAAAACATTAAAAGGACAGAAAGCATGAATAAATCGTAATTGAAGAATACAACAGAGAGCTTATCGAGACACAATTGCGATACAGAATCAAGCCCCAGCTACGGAGTAGTGGCTCAGAATGGGTCGAAGGTTAATGGGCAGATCAAAATTGGCAGCTCGATTGTGAAGACAGTGGGAAGACAATGATCAAGATTGGCTTTTGACCGACGGGGTTGACGCGAAAGGAGAGAGACCTATGCCCTATTATGTTCTTTACTAATGGGCTAGGTACTTAGATAGGGTGAAAGAGATAAACATAGAGTGCACGCCAAGACTCAAACTAAGGCCTTTGCATCTACGTAATGAGATGATTTATGATGTATACAGCGTCCAGTGGTACCTTCACTCAAACTAGATGGATGAAGAGACCACTCGGCGCTCCAGTGCCTGGGACATTGTTTTAGATAGAGTAGGCTTGCCCAGCACCTATACCATTCTGTCAGCCTAGCCCACAGGAAAAACAAGTCAATACGTATGGAGCCAACTAAGCCGCGGGAGCGCTGACTTCAGTGATGGCGCGTATTTAAATGTCAACTTACGATACTACCGCCAAGGTCTGACAGAAAGAGGTTCCAATCATAGTTGTATCTCTCCTGGTAGACCGATACCATCATGGAATTGAAGTGGATGTACATCTAGAACATAGTAATTCAAAATTAATTCGGGGATGGTTGCCACCAATACTCTTGCTTGACTAAAGTCTGGACTAGTTGAACGAGCGAGCGAAGCAAGAAGTTCTCAGAGTCAGAGATTTGTGTGTATGTATGAATGTTCGTTCGACGCTAACTTGAGTAAAGGTCGGATCGTTATGAAATTTGGTAGACGAGTAAATGAAATTAAAAGAACTTGAAGTTTGAACATGAGTCAAATCGGTCGAGGGGTTGCCGAGATATGGGGTTGTAAAGTCCATGCGCAATGCGCTCGCGCCTGCGCGAATGGTGTTAGCAAAAAGTTACACTCGCGAGTTCAGTTCGGGGCGAACCACTAGTTTACCTGAGTCTGAAGAGCTGCATCTCCGCTCTTCAAGATCCAGTTCTTGGTGGCGGAGTCCCAGGTGGACTGGTCCCGGCGACTGGTCACGAAGGCATTGTACAGGTACGAGCGGCAGAAACGAGGGCATTCCGTGTAGTCGTGCGCTTGGTAGTACCTTCAACAACAACATCATCAGGTATGAGATTGTGTTTTTTTGTTGTTTTTAGTTTACTCAGCAGAAATGCTAATGCGAAAAGAAATGCTAATTTCATAAATGGGGCAAAACGGTGGGCAAAGTTCGAATAAAAAGTAGGGTTTTTCAAAAACGGGGCAAATCCCTACGAATACTAATCACACTAAGGAGGCAAGCACAGAAAGGGGCAAGAACCGAAAATCTCAAAAGACTTGCGCGAAGGTTGGAGGGAAGTGGCGCGTCTTTTGGTTGCGGAGGCCAAGATCCACTTCGGGTCGCTGAGCCAGCGTTGTAAGTAAGCTAATATTTGATCTTACCTGTTGTATGCAGCAATCAGGCTTCTCATGCCGTTGAAGGTGTTACACCTGGGCAGCGCGCTCTCCATCCAGGGCCCAGAGCATCCAGCTTCTTGCTCGACCAACCTCCAGACGTGTTTTGTGGTACACTGAATCAAAATAATAAGTGCAATATTAATATTTGCAATTTTCGAATTTATTCTAAAATCAGATTTACAAAGACGACCCAACCAAAATGCTGAATGGAAAACCTAAGTGTGACTACCTACCTAAGTACTTAGCAATGACTTTTAGCAGAATCGAGGACTATCATATTTGCCCGGCAGATACCTAAATTCCATTCGCTTGAATTATTTCTAAGTAGAAAAATTAGGCCTAGCATGATTCGCTTCATAGCCGTTTGTGCCACTTTTATTACAGTACCTACATGTTCTTCTCTTTGTCAGCGTCCATGTTTCGCGTACCAAATGTCGTCATCCGTCGTCGAACGAAGGTTGACGATGTTGGTGTTGGTCTCAAATGAAAATGGGCAGGTCACCCTGGCCAGGCGGGAAGATGGCCGGTGGACAAGGGCATTGGGTTGCACGGCGGTCGGTATGAAGACCATCAGCCCGATGGTCGAACGACATCGTTGTGGTGGCAGAGGGTCCATGGATGCGGATGGCGAGGGACCACGAGAGGTAGCGTGAAGGAAAAAGTTCTATACCCAGCAGTGAGCAGAGATCATGATCGATGAGACAAATTAGAAAATTTTAACATGACATTTCTTTACATTGCCTTCAATACCTGGTTAGCGCTATAATCGGTCCGGTAGGTGCAAGGGTCGTCTTCATCGCTGATCTTGACGTACTCGTTCACGGTCAGTTTGACGTCCACATCTTCACCCACGTGGATGTTCAGGTACTCGATAAGGCCACCGTTCTGGACTTCTACTTCTATACAAATGAACAGAAAATATTGTTTGTCATCAGGCTTTAAAGGTCACTTGGCCGTCCTCTCATGCTGGACATAGGTACAGTTGGATACCTTCTCACCACTTGCAATACACCAAAAACACTTATCTGTCTGCTAACTTCGTCTTTACTACGTTACAGTTTTGGCTATTGCTGTAACATCGAAGGCTGTAACCCACTGCTGAAGTACATACGACAGCACGTCAGAGTGTACACTTCTGTTGTAAAGTCGCCCGTAACGTAACCGAGTAGAGTGCTGGCGTGTAAGCACCTACGTGCTGTCGTGTGTACCAGACGTATCAGAATTTTGGAAAATGAGAAGGAAGTGCACCGACTTACCTACTGCACCAGAAAAACTTGGTACCTTTCCTTAGTTTGTTACGGACACTACAGCCGTAATGAGAATAGACTGTAATAGACCTAGAAAATATCAATATTCCTAACACTTGTCACTGTGAGTGTCCGTTGTCAATTTCCAGGTCTTATCTGCAGCACTTAAAATTATATTGTTTACTAGCTTTCGCCCGCGACGTCGTCCGTGTGGACTAAAGAAAAATAGTGAAAATGACTCACCAGAAAATGGCTCCCTGGAGTAGTGTATGAAGACATGGTAGCCTGGCGGAGAGATGCTGACACTCGTAAGTATGTCTTCGGCGTAGTGCCTCAGGGTCACGGAGTAGCCAGTGGCCCTGGAGGCTGTGGACACCAGCACTGCAGGACTGATGGTGTAGCAGCGGCCCATTATGAAGCCGGGGACGCTTTCCACTATTACATCTGAAATCAAGAACAAGTGAATTTGTGGTAGCAATACCACTCACTAACGGTGAACAGCGTTAGGAAACCCGCGGCTACTGTTTTAGTCATCACTAGTTGGCACCACTGTCGAGTAAGGTCATGAAGTTAGTTATTTAGAAAAAAGTGTACACATGACAGCACGTCGACCCTTACACGCGAGCACTCTACTCAGTTACGTTACGGGCGACTTTACAACAAAAGTGTACACTCTGACGTGCTGTCGTGTGTACCTACACAGAAACAATTTTTAAGTTCGAACTTGAGCCAAATCGGTCGTGGGTATGGATGAACTATAGGGTCGCGAATTCACAGTTCGAGGCGAACCACTACATAGTTATATGGGGTAGAAGGAGCAGCACATTGATCACAAAAGTGAAGGCAAGATACAAATGTATTATTTTTTAAGCACGAGATCCTTGGAGTTTCCTTACCATGCTTCTTCTCCAAGAACGATCAGAGCTAGTGAAGCTGGAGAAAAAAAGTGGCTAGATACTTAGCATTAGATCAGTGGTTCTTAACCTTTTTTGGACCACGGACCACTTTGATTATTTTTTTCTTAGTACGGACCACCAGATCCAAGGTATATCGTGTTTCATATGAAATCGTTTCACCTGACCTAAAGTATAATGTACATGTTTTAAGCCGCAGGATGGCAAAATCTGATAATCTTCCGTCAATATCATCAAGATTTATTTGTTTGCAAACGCGCCCGTAAATTTTACGATTTCACTCTTAAAAATTCATTTCGCGCATTTGAAAATTCACCGATTTTACCCTAAATATAGTTTACGTGCTGTTTGACATGGGCTAACGACATTATATACGTACTATGTGTGAGCGAGCACTGATTACTCGATTTTAAGGGTTTTGATAATATCTACAAATTATGATTTTTTGCGAATTGAACTGAAGACTGCAACTTTACATCGGAGCGAGCCGCAGGTTACTTATAGGCTAGTTATTGTATTATCCTGTCGAAATCTGGCGCATTCGGTAATTCCTTGGCGGGATCTGCAGTCACGCGGATCTTTGGAGGTTAAAAATCTTTTTCAATAGGGAGTAAGGGCGATTTCAGTTATTTTATTTATGGGGACTTGTTCAAACGTGACTTTCAAAATCAACTTTAAAATTTATTGACAACTATCGCTATGTGCGCTAGACTGCAGGACCCTCCCGCGGACCACTAGCGAGGCCTCGCGGACCACCAGTGGTCCGCGGACCATAGGTTAAGAACCACTGCATTAGATAGTAATAAGTATCTGATTTATAAACTTTTTTTTTTACTTTAGGTAATATTTTGACGTTTCATGTAAATAATTTATTTATGGCATATTGAATAAAAAACTTTGATTCTGATTCTGATAAGATAAAAGTAAGAACTTACTCTTCCGCAACGTATCCAAGCCATACTGAACGAAGAACTCGTCCTGAGTGTAAGAAATCTGCTCCCACAGCTCGTCCAGGGATGTGCTGCTGAAGTTGAAGTTACGCCAACTTGACGTGTATTGAGGATGTGCGTAGAGACCGTATTCCTGAAATGAATGTATCGAACGGCAAGCGGCAACCTTATCGTACGAACACGCGAAGATAAAATCGATCGCAGGGAGAAAGCTATCAGGGTCTTGTGGTGGCTCGCCGATCTGCCCCTCTACTCTATACTATCCACCAGAAGCTCAAGATGAACAGATCCATTGTTTATCTATTGTTCTTATTCAGTATCGACCTATTTTGTACAAAAAACATAATAATCATCAGTTCCTGTTATCCCTAATCATGGACACAGAGCTCAATGAAATACAGGGTGTTAAAAGACCGACAACAGACCCGAAAGCCATGCATACTGGACACCAAAACAAAGTACTTTTTCGATAAATTATTGCTGGGAAATAATTTTGGTTTTTTAGGTTATAATTTTGAAAAGTATTTTATCACGCAATGGATGTGTAACGCACAGAAATCATATTGCGCAAGCGAAGGTATAATTTTATGTTACTTAAGCTCGAAGTGCCGATGTTTAGAATAGATTGCGGGTTTAAATTTTAACGTCGTTTTTTGTAAGAAATATTCATAATTTTCATATGGCTTCTTGAGAAGGTATGATTAGAACTAGATACTGAATACATTTCTGCAAAAAAAATTTTTTGAAAAGTCTGACTTTGAACCGCATTATCTCGGAAACCGTTGATTTCCCAGGCATAGTTCCTTGGGCAAAAATGTTCCTTATGATGAGGACAATACGTGGTTTCCCGCTTTGTTGGCGGTCTTTTAACACCCTGTATAACGTCAAAAATAGACGGGTGGAGGTCTACACTCAATTAAAAGTCTATGGAAAACGTTTTGTGTGACTGCGATCATCTTACTACGAGTAGGAGACGAATGTCTTCTCGGAATATAGAGGTATGTATGCTAGGATATACCTTACTAATACCTATCCTAGACTGGGAGAGTAGTGTTTCTAAAGTTCTCGGTCATCCCACATTTTAAGGGATAGGAGGGGTTTGATGCAAAAGATTCCACTAGGTTCAAGTGTCCCGGATTGCTAATCCAACCCCAAATTGATAAGAGAAGTCATCAAGTTGAAGACCATTGCTTACCAGCAATTTGCCAAACTTATACGGAGGTTCACGGCAAAAGGTGACGCTGGGGTATAGCAGCGTCTTGTTGAAATCGAAATGCGTGTACGTCGTTATAGGGATGTTCAGCAGCTTCTTTACACACGCAGTTAGCTGGAAGAAACACAACAACTTAGATACTCGTACTTAGTGACGTGGTGACGACGGTCAACATTACAGCTGATACAAGGAAACCGAAGGCGTGGCGTAGCCTTGGTGGAGACAAATACGGTATCAGTTTTGAAATCTGTTCCATACTAAAATTCGATAACTGCACCAAACTAGCTGATTTAGCTTTTTAAGTATGTAAACCATTGGTAAATTTAATGACTGCTAAGGTAATAAGTTGTTGGGTTATTTTCACAGTTACCTGTTCGATCACCAAAGCTAGGCAAACGACAATCACCACAGTCCTAATTAGGTTCGGTCCCTTGATGCACCTCACACATTTCTCCTTCACCGATATCTTCGGCCTCTCCTTCTGTTCTTCTTCTATCTTCTGTCCCTTTTCTGGCATCTTCCAGATGGGAAACCGGTCTAGTGTTAGTAGACTTATCATTTAATAATTTTATCTGTGGAAAAGCGTAAATAAAGAAGAATTCTCGATACTCCTTGCTTAGACGTCCTCGCGATGACGCATTTTTCCAATACGGCCGCAATACGGCGCAATTTACAAAATTTAATATTTTACAAAATAAGATGCATTATTGTTTTTATTGAATAAAACAGCCTTACATTTGAATAAACATAACAAAGTATTTAAAATTTAAGCATTACTATGCGAATTCAAAGAGAAATTACTTTTTAAACTTTTTCAATTTGATCGTAATAGTCCCTGCAATGAGAAGCTGATAGCGACGGCGCGAGCTTTATCTCTCATCTATGAATAAGACTTTCGGACGAGGGCGAAACTAGTCGGCATATCTGACCTCAATAAAAGTACTTAAGTAAAACAGTTAAATTTTAAATGTGCTACCACTGCACAAAGGTAGTACAGTCAGCCTCACGCTAGGATATCCCTTTTTGTCCGATTGGCGCCCTCATGCCGCGCGCGGTAAGAGCTACCTTGGGGTATCCTAGACTGTGGCCAATGGTACCTAGTACTCACGTTAGATAAGTTTTTCCTTTTGTGATGGTTACTTTATCGATACATTTAAGTTGACTAACGTCCAAGTAGTAGCAACAGCGATGGTGGAGTGGTATCGGTATATCCCATCCTAATATTGAGCTAGAATTTATTGGCACAGTAAATAGATAAAAGTTTATGGAAATAATAAAGATATTGAGGCAATTGGTGATGGACCGAGGTCAGTTTTGCGGGAAGCAAAAAATAGTTTTTTTTATAGTAACCAAAAATTTTGTATTCCAATTTTGTATTGGGCCTTTGTAGGCCCAATATGAAATATGCCGCATACCCAGATGCTGCCTTCGTAGGCCTAGTTTGAAGGACCATAAGGAGCCTTGACGGCTCGATACCAGTCCGTAACACAATGGTGCCTCGATAGGCTCCCAGTTGTAGGCTTCAATTACGATTTATTAATGCGGTCTGTCCTTTTAATGTTTTTTTATTACAGCAAAGAATATTCTAATTCTCAATTTGTATTTTCTTGCGACAAAACGGGAACGCATTTAAAGGCCGAATTACAAAAAGTCTACAGTTCAAAATGTCCAAAATTAAAACGCCGAATGGTCATAAAGCCGAAAGTCACAAAGCCGAAAGATCATTTGCTAGAATCAAATGTCATTGAGAATAGCTAGAATCAATGAAAAGCCGAAGTTCTAAAGGCCGAAATTCAAAATACCGACACATTTTTTTTCTATATCCTATTTTATTGCCCGACGAAACCCTAGTGTAGAGTCTTAAAAGTCAACAAAACATCATACTTACAATTAACCCTGTTGCGTTGCTGGCTAAATACTACAAAAAAAAAGTTACTGAACTTGCAAAGCTGTAACCAACAAGCATTTTAGAATGCCGTATGCGATGGCCTGTATAAATTAATAAACTTACATGGCACTCGACGGGCGGTCTGATGAAAGAACTTATCTGCCTCACGAATTACAACTTTTGCACTGTTAACTATATTATGTATTGGTGGCCAATCGAGATATTTTTTCGCACTAGCTCCAAAGTAGACTTCGCTGAGTCTGAGAAAAATATTTTTTTGGCCCGGCCGCGGTCGAAAAAATCTAACTTTCAACCGCCACCGGGCCAAAAAATATTTTTCTTGTAGAAGTCTACTCTATCAGCCTACCAACTTCCATCCTTGTACGAAAAAATATCTCGATTGGTCACCAGCTCTCAACCTAATAGGGCAGAGATGGCAAACCCTTTTTCGTATGGGCACGTAGATAAGTAAAACTTTTTAAGAATACGTATGTAAATAAAAAAAACCAAGGCCTTTGCATCTAGGTAATGGTACATGCAGCGTCCAGTGGCACCGATCCCAGGAGCAGTGGAAACAAGCAAATTATGTTAGTACCGTCTGATCCCGGGATCGGTGGATAGGAGGATACAACATAAAATATATTTTTGTGGAAACTGATCATCACGGCCTGTTTTCTACCATTGTTTTGTATATCTGATGAAATAGTACCTACTAGGCTTACATAAAGTCATAGGAGACTACTTTACTTTCTGTAAAACTATAAAATTTACTGCAGCAAAAAAAAAAATCTTAGAAAGTAATTTTTAAATAGCTAGCTTCCTGAAACCTGACAGGTCAAGTTCTAAATGTGATTACCAACAACTTTTGTTCCACGACTTTTCAAATAGCTAGCTCGATACTTTTTGAACGAGCGAGCGAAGTTCTCCGAGTCCACTGGAACAATCCGGCGTTTGTATGTATGTATGTATGTTTGTATGTATGAATGTTCGTTCGACGATAACTTGAGTAAATTTGGTCCGATCGTTATGAAATTTGGTAGGCGGGTAAATGAAATATGGGGTTGTTAAGTTTATATGGGGTCGCGAGCTCACAGTTCGGGGCGAACCACTAGTTACTTATTTATTGACCGTCTATTAATTCTATAAAAGTTTGCATTTGCGCTGCGCTTTCCTATCCCTCCAGTCTTTACCACTTTTCCAGCCTCTCCTGCAAGCATAAGGCTGGGTTAGAGCATATCTATGGGTTTAAAGCTATAATGTATCTCACTCTTTTGTCTGACGTAGAGCGGGATAGACAGAGAGAGAGAGACAGACCCATAGATACGCTCTAACGGCTCTAACCCAAGCCTTATGCTACGCTGGCTGCTCTTATTTGATAACTAGTTGTGCCCGCGACTTCGTATGCGTTTTTACACATTTGACATTTAATTTAAATTCGACTGTGGAGGAAAACTCAAAAGGAAGGTTTTTTTTAACTCCCGACCAAATAAGAGGGGTGTTATAAGTTTGACAGCTTTGTGAGTGTGTCTGTATAAGTGTTTATGAGGGTGTGTCTGTCTGTGGCATCGTAGCTCTTAAATGGGTGAACAATTTGGAAGGTTTAGGTCTTTTTTTTTATTTGAAAGCAGGTTTTCTAGCGAATGTTCTTAGTTATGTTTTGTCAAAATTGGTTCAGCTATTTATTAAATATGCTATGCTTATTCGAAGCTAAAATGTCGAGAGTATTTTAATAGTTATTATTTCTTAACTTGCGGTAGCAGGGCTCAAAAGGAAGCAATAGAATAAAATATAATAAAAACCCTAATCTAAACAATAAATTTATAAATTTAATAATAAATATGTATTGTTTACATTAAGGTATCGCCCGTGATAAGATACCAGGAAGCTTAGCATAAGAATTGCTTAGGAAGTAAAAGGGTTTATATGTATCTCCCTCGACGTAGAGTGGGATAGATAAAGTTATAAGCCCATAGATAAGGTCTTACTCATTCTCATGCTAAGCCAGCAAGCAAAGCATACGGCTAATAACTCTGTCTATCCAACTCAACGGTAAACAATAGTTATTTGTTATGCAAGAATGCAAAATTATTGTTTGCGGCGAGTGCTTGTATTGAAAACCGAGCGGTGTTAAAAGACCGCCAACAAAGTGGGAGACGACATACAGGGTGTTAAAAGACCAGAGGAACATTTTTGCCCAAGGAACTATGCGGTTCAAAGTCGGATTTTTCAAAACTTTTTTTTTTTGCAAAAATTTATTCAGTATCTAGTTCTTAAGAATCTCCTGAAGCTCTGCAGCCCTCTCGCTCGCACTTTTCAACATTTTAATTGATTGTAAGAGAATGATTAAACTTTGGACGATAAAATATAGTTGCAGACATAGATAATAAAGCTATCGACATGTGGACACACTTTTGATTTCATATTTCTACTAATAAAAAAAATATCACTGAACTTCGGTTAAAAGTAGTAGTTCATATTTATTTTTTAAACTATAAATGTGAAATTTAAAGTATGTCTACATGTCGATAGCTTTATTATCTATGTCTGCAACTATTATATATTTTATTATCGAAAATTGAATCATTTTCTTACAATAAATTAAAATGTTGAAAAGTGCGAGCGAGAGGGCTGCAGAGCTTCAGGGGATTCTTACATACCTTTTCAAGAAGCCATATCAAAATTATGAATATTTCTTACAAAAAACGACGTTAAAGTTGCAAGCCGCAATGTATTCTAAACATTGGCACTTCAAGCTTAAGTAACATAATCTGATACCTACGCTTGCGCAAGCAAGAGGTACCCGGTTCGATTCCCAGTGCGGGCATGTATCTATGACTTTGTTTAATTTCAAAGTTACGTACATTTGTGAATTTGTAGTAGCAATACCACTCGCTAACGGTGAAGGAAAACATCGTGAGGAAACCCGCGGCTCAGTTGGCTCCACATGTATTGACCTGTCTTTCCTGTGGGCTAGGTCGACTAAGCTGTCAGGATGGTATAGGTGCTGGGCAAGCCTACTCCATCTAAAACAATGTCCCAGGCACTGCAGCGCCGAGTGGTCTCTTCACCCATCTAGTGTGAGTGAAGGTGCCACTGGACGCTGTATAATTCATCTCATTACGTAGATGCAAAGGCCTTAGTAGTCTACGCTTGCGCAATATGACTTCTGTGCGTTACACGTACGTGCGTACTTACGTACTTACGTGCGTTGCGTGAAAAAATATTTTTCAAAATTATAACCTAAAAAACCAAAATCATTTCCCAACAATAATTTATCGAAAAAGTACTTTGTTTTGGTGTCTAGTGGCTTTCGGGTCTGTTGGTGGTCTTTTAACACCCTGTATAGTCCTCATCATAACGATCATTTTTGCCCAAGGAACTATGCCTAGGAAATCAACGGTTTCCGAGATAATGAGATTCCAAGTCGGATTTTTTTTTCCGAAAATTCAATTTTTTTTTCGGACATGTGTTCAGTATCACGTTATTAACATATCTTCTTAAGAAGCTATATCAAAATTATGAATATTTCTTACAAAAAACGAAGTTAAAATTGCAACCCGCAATGTATTCTGAACATCGGATAGCCTAGATTGTTCCCAGAACCAGGACTGTATCACGGTTCTAAATTTGAATGAAAACTATTCAGCGGTATTCGTGTGATGAGGTAACACACAGACAGACAGACAGACAGACAGACAGACAGACAGACAGACAGACAGACAGACAGACATAGACCGATTTTTTTGAATTTTTGTATTCAGTATAGTTTACTTAGTAACCCCTGCTAGTTTTTTTCTAAAAATATTCAATGTACAGAATTGACTTCGCTAGAGTTTTATTATAAGTATAGATATGCGAAGCATGCAAAAAAAAATTGGAATAAGATATTATTTTTTTAATTTTCACGTTTTCACCAAAGTTGTAGAACAAAAGATGTTGTACATCACATTTATAAGTTTACCTACGTGTTTCAGGAATAAAGATTGTTAAAAAATAAAAATAAATTTTATTGCCCTGTAGAGATCGGTCTTGGTCTCGGTCCCGGAGCGTGCTGACAGCGACACTATTTATATTTTGATAGAACTCCGACGACTGCAAGGAGCGTAGAGGTTTTGCTACTACTGGTTTCAGTCACAAGATGGCGCTGTGATGGTATGAACCTAGTGTTTCTCGCCGTATTCTCGTGTCCTCACTCTATTTTGCGCGCGGTTTTAGTTTTCAGTGTGCTTATTCTGTAAAAAAAAACCGCACAGTTGCTAGTCCTGAAAACTGGTTTATTTGCCGGAAAATATTATTTAAAAACAAAATTGACAAATAATACGTATTACGTTTTGTTTTTTTTTTCGATAAGAGATATTTTCCTGCAAATAAACCTGCCCCTCTACCCTTGACGCATTTTTCCAATACGGCCGCAATATGGCGCAATTTACAAAATTGAATATTTCACAAATTAAGACGCATTTTGTGTTTTTATTTAATAAAACAGCCTGACCTTTGAATAAACTTTACAAAGTATTTAAAATCAAAGCATTAGGTACTATGCGAATTCAACGAGAAATAATTTTAAAACTTTTTCAATTTGATCGCAATAGCGTCAAGGGTAGGGTAACTCCCGAGAGTATTTCTATGGGTATACTCTGTCCATCCCGCTCTACGTCAAACAAAAGAGTGAGATACATATAGATACTCTCTAACACACCGCCTCATAATACGCGAGCTGATCTTGTATTTGATATGTAAGAAAAATCTTACCTTAATTATTATATCGTTATAAATGAGTAAACAGCGTTTATTATTCACGTTACTTTACTTTCTAGTTTAATTATGACAATTCACACATACATACACACTCAATGTAACAAATAAATATTTACAAAATTTTATACTAAGGTAAAGAACCTAAGATAAGTTTGATATAAGTTATTTCGTTATAATAGAAACATTATAGGTAATGTTTCTTTAGTTACAAAAAGCAAAAGAAGAGTCTTAATAATAACTTTTTATAAATAAATATCACTCACTTAGCATATAAATAAAGTATATCCAGACAAGAAACTAAAAAAACCGCGCTGCATACTAAATGAAGATTTTTTTTATTTCAGTTTGCTTATTCTGTAAACAAAGCCGCACATTCCTCAAAACCGGTTTATTTACGAAAAAATATAAAAAATAATGTAACTAGGTACGTATTATTTGTCGAAAATAAAAACCAAAAACTTTCGGTTTTGAGGACTAGTAACTGTTCGAATCTTTTACAAAATAAGCACACTGGTCTTACTTAATTAATTATTAAATTTGATTAATTCTTCAAAATTACTAAGTAAATACGTGACTTAAATCTACATGACTCGGTAACTACTTGGGAAGATAAATACTAGTAGGTATATATGTAGTTTTTAAAAGGCACTGCTTTCCTGAAAGACCCTAAAGTAGGTTTCAAAATAACATTATAATAAGCACTTGTTACCAATGAAAAGTTTTAATAGTGAGATAATGTTTTTAGAGATACTTTTTGAGACTCTGAAGGAAACAAAAACTGAGAACAAAGACGGGAATAAAACAATTGAAACTAACAGTAAGTATGACTTAATAATAACCATGATTATTAACAATACTATCACAGCAAAACCAACGAAAAACTATTTAAAAATGCTCCGCAACTGTATGACCTATTTTGTACCGAACGCAGCGAGGAAACTTATGAATGCGATAGCCAACATTGACATTGGGGCAAAAGATACATTGGCAGAGTTACCCCTGACCTTAGCCTTGATAGTGTTAGTGACATTCTTGATTTTATTCACGAACTTATCGAGAATATCTGACCTCGGCGTGATATCGCAAGCAGTATGGCTAATGGCTTCCAGCACGGGAGCGGAGAAGATCCTGAAATTGAACTCCTCCTGGTCCAACTTTCCATACATCCAAATCGGCAATTTATTCGACAGAATCCATAAGGTCTGATTGTAGTCCACCTTGATATCTGTAGGGTAGACCATGGTCACGTTGCTCATGAATATCCTACCCTGGTTCTTCATGTTGTAATCCTTGTTCGACGTCCGCCAGCAGGCGACAGCGTTCAAATTCACTAGAGAGTAGAACAGAACTCCAGTGTTAGGATCGACGAAGGCCGCGCTAGACTGAGCGTTAGGTCCACGGTTACCCAAAAGCTTGAAGGCATTGAAGTTCTCTTCGGCAATGGATTGATTCCTTAAGTATTCAGTTGATACAGAGAACTCGTTGTAGCTTGACATTGGGTGGAAGTAGAGCGTGCTGAAGTTATCAGCGTTGGGAGCTGAGATTCCCAAGCCGAAAATAGCGTCAGTCCAACTGAAGTTGTAGCCTTGGACATTATAGTCGCAAGCTAAAGGATCTGGGTGGAAGTAATGGTGGGTGATCCGCCAGGATTCGTTCTTCTCCCACGAGTAGACTACAATCCCTGCTTTACCGACATCACCGGCGTACGCGTACGTTTTCTCACAATCTTTGTCTTCAATAGCTATGTTGGCAAAGCCGGAGTCTTCTTTAACTTGATCGTCGGGAAACTGGTACTTCCTTAGCAAGTTGTCTGTCTTCAGATCGTAGACTATTATTGACGGTGGGTACCGAGTGGCGTTGGATTCCAAGCTGGCCATCTTGCCGCTGTCTAGGACCCAAAGTCGTCCGCATTTGTCAGCCCTGACTCTGAATGGAGAGACGATTTCTGCGGGTCTGCCGTCACGACCGATGGAGTGGGCTGCCCAGCTCGGGTAGGGAATGAGCTTCGGTGACTTTGTGCTGTTATCTGAAATTCGAAAACGGTATGTTAGTGTCGGAATTGAACATGAAGAAGGTCAATGAACAAAGACGCATAATCAGTTACTTTACAAAGTTGCAAAACTGTTACTACATAACTAAAGTCACCCTTTACAAACTAACTGTAAGTTATTTGAAATACGAACATGGGCAGACAATTTGTCAGTGAAAAATTACCTAGATCATTCAAACGTTCACAGTTATTTTACCTCCTAAAAGTATATTTTGAAACACTTCTGTCTGAATACGGTGAAATCCGGGAAAATTGAGAGATTTCTGCATATCGGTCGGTGGTTATATTCTTCACGGAAAAAAATCCATAGGGGAATATCTTTAAACGTCAGAGGTAAAATAACTGTGAACTATCTATACGGTAGGTACATTATTATGTCAAAACATTGGATTAGGATTAGGAACATATTATTTAGAGAATTGTCAGACGAAAAGGTAAACATTCTTATACGCAAAGGTACACACGTAGTACTACTCGTATATCATAATAGACATAAGTGATGCCAGCATTTGACATTCCAGTATTGAGTCCACATTCAACAACGACTGTGTTGTCGTATTTCCATTCATTCATAAGTTCCCACAATCCGAGAAAGCGTCATGTTTATAAACAAACTGGTTTCTCCAAGTCAGATGATGTAAAGTCATTGCGTACTTAAAAAGTAACTCCTATGACTTTGCAATTTGCATTGACTTACTTAATTCGACTTTTTTTCTAAACTTTGCTAGTATTCTGGTAAGTCTCAGGACAGTGCCTGCGTGCAATCTCTATCTATCTTAGCACCCGAAAAAAAAAATATTTTAGTGGAGCTATTTTCCCACAACCTTCAGTGTCATAAAATTTGTTCTTTACAAAATAAATAGTTTTGCGCGGCACTAACCATCTTTGACATTTCTCCTGACGAAAATCTCAAGGTCTGGATGCCCTTATAAAGTTTTGTAGGTCAGTCAGACCGTCAGACCCTTATTATCATAAAAATAAATGACCGACGAAATATTCCGCCGTCGGGGACCGAATGCGTTCCCTAAATCATAATGGTGCACTTTAGCAAAATAAAGGAATGTTTTGGTAGGTGAGAGATAGGTAACCCGATTTTTACGGTTTTTGCAAATTTCTCCAAAAAGGTCGAAACCTAACAAGAATCTAACAAGAATTTCATCATAATCATTATATTTTAAGAGTTATCCCCTTGTCGGTGCAGCATTCTTCATGCACTTCGATCACAGGCTTACGTGACTTGCACCTTACTTACAATGTCACCTCATGATTTCTATTGATTGAAATCTTGTGATGTTTTCAAACGACGTCTGTTAAGGCTCAGTATAAGGCTAACTAGCGCCACCAATGTTAAAAAAAACATATCTCCCTTTAGAAGAAGTTTCTGAAAAAATCCTAAGATGAGCCTATGCGCCATGCTTTTCTAGATTTTTAAGTGAAGATACCCTCTTCTAAATTTACTTTTAGGCTAAAAAATTTTCGATAACCGCCAAAAGCGGCCGTTTTTGGCGGTTATCGAAAATTTCTTAGCTTAAGGGTCCGTATAAGGCTAACTAGCGCCACCAATGTTGAAAAAATCATATCTTCCTTTAGAAGAAGTTTCTGGAAAAATCCTAAGATGAGCCTATGCGCCATGCTTTTCTAGATTTTTAAGTGTAGATACCCTCTTCGAAATTTACTTTTAAGCTAAAAAATTTTCGATAACCGCCAAAAACGGCCGTTTTTGGCGGTTAACGAAAATTTTTTAGCTTAAGACTAGAAATTGAGTTGGGTACCCACACTTAAAAATCTAGAAAAGCATGGCGCATGAGCTCATCTTAGGATTTTGTCAGAAACTTTTTCTGAAGCGAGATATGATTTTTTCAACATTGGTGGCGCTAGTTAGCCTTATACGGACCCTTAAGACTAGAAATTGAGTTGGGTACCTACACTTAAAAATCTAGAAAAGCATGGCGCATGAGCTCATCTTAGGATTTTGTCAGAAACTTCTTCTGAAGGGACATATAATTTTTTCAACATTGGTGGCGCTGGTTAGCCTTATACCGAGCCTTAAGTTATGTGTGTTTGTACAAGTACTTACCATTTGGACTGTATAATTATTTGCGTAAAGTGTTACATGGGTTGGTAGGTAGGTAATACATAATCTATGACCGCTTTGTTGACCGCTCTGCTAAAGTTGTGTATTCGCCGGAGTTTTTCCCTCGATTTCATAGAATTGTGCTGAGGGAATGGTTTTCAATAGTTCTTCTAGAACAACTTACAAATCACAAAGCCTTAGAGGGGCAGGCTACTTGGAAATAATGGATGATACCAGAGCAATTAAAACCATTTCCAAGTGGACTTCGCAACAAAACAAATCCATAGGAAGACCCAGGAAATGGTGGAAGGACTATATCGAGGAAGATCAACGGCGTATACCTGAGCAAGAAAACATCCTGGAAAACGGAGGCCAGAGACATAGTGAAATGAAAGAATCTCGTTGAGGAGGCCAAGCCCCATAAGAAGTTGTAGCGTCGAAGGAAGTACCTAATTAAGTAAGTGTAGGACTATGGAGTTCACACAAATGAATTTACATTGTAAACAATACAGCAAACTTTAAAAACAGTTGGCAGGAAAAAGAAAGCCTAAATTCAAATGTATAATGAGAAAAAGATTATCGATCACCAGCCCACAATAATAGAGCTAATTGGGAGGTAAACTTAAATTACCTATGTATCGCACTGTAGAATAATTAAGTATGCCTATTCTAAAGGTGTTACAGAAACTAAAGGGGGTCCTACATGAACTAGGTAGAGGCACATTAAACATCCCTAAAATATAAAAAAAAAACTGATATTTGGGTTATAGGTAAGTATCGAGTTTTAGGATAGAACGACAATATTTTTTGAGATTTCATCTCTGTTGCCGAAGTTGTTGAAAAGTTTGAAAGCAAGTTTTAGTAACACGTCATAATTATTACGCCCGCGGTCAATACATTCCTAATGCTTTGACATACTTCACTACAAGATTGAGGTCTCGCTAATTCCGTTAAGAGCGAATCGATTTGTGAATGGACTGCTTCGTTCTGCTAAAGAGTTCCTTAGCACGAAATCTACTAATGCCATTTCTGTTTCATCTTTTTCTGTCACGCCATGGAAGTTTGGGCTTTGACCTTACCTACTGTCGATCGCATTATGATGACCAGTTAGCAGCGTATTATTTAGGTACCTACGATGAAAAATGGAAAGTGACGCGTTTGCATTTTCTTATCTTTAAAATCCACAATGTGGTTCCTTAGAACATAACTATGTATGTATTTTCTTAAATCTTGTATTATTTCGTGGCAGCAAATTGTTTTTTTAAATTTTGAAGCTAAAGTGAGCTATTTTTGCTTGGCGATTTTTCGTTCACGGCAATAAAATAGTACTTATTATTTTTAGTATTACAAGCAATAGAACAACAATAATTCAGCCGAATATGTGTTCTGGTCATAAACTACATTTTTGGGCAGTGCCACTGCTTCGTAGACCAGAACACATACCTAATCGGCTGAATTATTGTTGTTCTGTTGTTTACATTAATGAAAAGAATACTGTTTTATTGCCGCGAACGAAAAATCGCTGAATAAAAATAGCTCAGTTTAGCTACAAAATGTAAAAAAACTGTGAAAATTTTGAATTTCCCGCCACGTTGCTATCGTCCACCCTT
Source organism: Zelleria hepariella (assembly GCA_949319315.1). Taxonomy (NCBI): domain Eukaryota; kingdom Metazoa; phylum Arthropoda; class Insecta; order Lepidoptera; family Yponomeutidae; genus Zelleria; species Zelleria hepariella. The sequence goes on from OX439395.1 coordinate 14,817,148, forward strand.
ATCGAAAAATCGCTGAACAAAAATAGCTCAGTTTAGCTTAAAAATACTGTGAAAAGTTAAATATCCCGCCACGCTGCTATCGTCCAACCAAAAGTACGGAGAGCTAGCTTGCCACGCACCTTTCAAATCCACGTAGTTGAAGCTGGACGGGATGCCGGACCTCCACCGCGGGACGGTCACGAAGAGTCTGTCCCCGTAGACCTCCAGACCCATCGGGATGTTGTTCTCGGGGATGAACTCCTTGCTTGCCAGGGCCTGGAAGAAAGATGAAGAAAGTTACGCCTTTGCATCTAGGTTAAAAAAGGCCTTTGCATGCATGTATGAGATGACTAGAAGACAGATGAGGAACATTA